>PVKE010010393.1:0-42576 GCA_004027555.1 Craseonycteris thonglongyai | reverse complement strand
CTCTTCATGGGAAAGCTAAACTTCCAACACCAAGGGCCTCCTTCCCTAACCATCCCAGTTCATCACAGATATCTTCGTTATCTGAACATCTACAGTTTTTATTTATATGCACCATTTAGCAATTAACAGATAGTGTAGTGATCATTACAGCTGTGCTTACTGAAATATGTTTTACACTAATGAGCTCTATTTAGAAATTTCTCCACGTACTCATTACATTTTATAAGTATAGACCTAATATTTATGAAAAATACACAATAAAATAATTAGATGGTTTTACAGATAGATACGAAAAGTTGAAACTCAACAGATGTTTCTGAACTTACCAGGCAAATTAGTATCAAAATAAACGCTGGAAATTAGTCTAAGGTGACCAGACGTCCCGCTTTTGGCGGGACAGTCCGATTTTTAACAATTTGTCCCGCATTCCGTGGCGTTTTAAAAAAGTCCCAAGGAAAGAATGCACGACAAGCTAGGGAACGGCGGGAAATAGACCAAATTTTTAATGAAGAACCCCCTCCCCCCTGGTCAATGGTGTCCCGCTTTACCAATGTTAAAATCTGGTCACCTTAATTTAGTCCCTATTTCAAAATAAATATTCTCAACGTACTTTCAACATCCCTACACTTACATGTACTCTTTTATCTCAAAATATACTAAAAATTGCTTTTTCACATTCATTTTTGCACAAAAGGCATTTTTTTAATCATAAAAAATAGTTTTCATTTCATTGTGTTTTGACTCTGCAAACAAAAATTGTCTGAGAGATATAAGCATGTACTTTTATAAAATTATAAATAAGATTCTGAAAGTTGAAAAAATAAATGAAATAATGCTAATATGACTTCCAGGGTTGTTTTTTTTATTTTTATTTCAGTATAATAGTTTGTATTCCATTAGTTCTCTCTAAAATGTTTAACAGTATGAATATTTTACGTCCTAAGAATTATTCATAAAAACAGATGAGTAAAATCACCTAGACATCTTGAATTGTCTTGACCCTAAGTTAAAACTTCCACATGTGAAAGGAGATTGGAGGTAGGGAAGGAGGGTCTGCATAGTTTCTGAAATCCTTTAATCATAATAAGAAACAGCATGAGGAGGTTGCTTTACGTTTACCAGAAGTAGACAACTGAGAGTATTTGGCTAATGCTAATGCATATGTGACTTATGTGTGTTGTTTTGCCTCTGATCATTCATTGAACTAGAGAGAGGATTTGGAATTGTAATCACATAAAGCAGAGAGTACCTGGATACAAATTCATATGAACAACATAATGATGATGGTTACTTTTGTGATTCAGAGAAAAATGAATTAAAATACCTAGGAATGTACGAGGCACGGCAATTAAGTTTACGAACTCATCTTAGAAAAGTGCTACATACCTCACTGCTGAATATCACCATGGTCACTTTTGAAGTACTAGTCCAAGGTTATGAAACCTTACTGAGTTATTTGCACAATGCTGCCAATATAAGTACACAGTGGCAAGTTCACGAACTTAATTATCAAACTGCGTATGTGAAATAATGTAAACAAATCTACTTTACAATCTCAAGGTGGGATAAAATTCTTTATGAAGTGAAAAATCCTTTTCAAACAATATTTCCTTTTAAAATTGTTTTTCCACAAGGGACATCTAGGATTTTAAAAACAAAACCCACACTTTCAGCCTCCCGTAACTTCTACTCACTATTTGTAAGGGGATAGGTAGGTTGATCATGGCAAACAGAAGTTGGAAGAAGTTCCATTCTTGAGCTAGCTTTAGGATTTACCAGACTGTGAAATAGACTGGCTGTTTTTTTGTATTAATGTTTAATCTCTATATTTTAAATTCCGACTATTTCTAATATCTTTCTTACACAGAGAACGCAGAATGTGTATGTTTATACATGTACCCATACTAGAGTTATGTTAAGTTTTTATAGAATCACATATAGTTGGTACCTTAGCTAGTTATTATATTTTACTGATAGTGAGAGGACCTGAAAAATCTTCACCAATATATATGACCTAATTTTTCCTCCTAAAGAGTTTGAAGTAGGCAGTCTACGTCTGCTGACATCATTGGTGACTCAGGCTCTTCCGAACTCTTTCCTACATCACCCTCCGCCCAGTGTGTGGCTCTCATCCTAACAATACAAGATGGCTGTTGTAGTGTCAGTCATTTACCGTACTCTATAGCCAGATTTACTCTATAACACCTTCTCTGAAGCCCACACCCTCATTTACACCACATGGGTCAAAGCTCCATCATATAGACACACTTCAACTTGATAGAAGCTGGAGAACATATTCTTTTAGCAGGGTAGGGTGTCAGTCTGAATAAACTAAGAATTCTCATTGGGAAGAAGAGCCATGCAATAAGCATCCAAGTGTAGATTGGGAGTTCAGTTTCTTTGAAACCATCACATTGCATCTCTTTCTGCAATGGCTGAATCTCCCCGGTTGCTCAATCCATGGTTTTGTCACTTTGTGTTGTAAAGAGAGATTATCGTTTTCATTTTTCTAAAGTCCCATTTATTTTTAACCTCAGGCCCAAAAGCACATTGACTAGAATGGTCATACAGAAGGGCATTTTGATTGCTTTTTCCATTGGAGCATATTATGCCCTCTTTTTTTCTTTGGCTTTATCTTTCTTAGTTTACTAGATAAATTTTGCCTATATTGAGCCCCTCCAAGGTCTCACAACTTACTTAGTTTACCAATTTTGGCTCCTCTTTATTTTAGGCCTTTATTATAAACATAACCTGTCAATTTAAAAGATTTGATTTTTTAAAAGAATTATTCTCTCCTTGGACTGTTAGCAAGATAATGAAATATCAACCTATGTAAAATCAGTAAGATATATAACCAAAGGAATTATATAGTGGATCGCAGATATATAATCAAAGGAATTAGAGAGTGGATCGTAGATATATAACCAAAGGAATTCGAGAGTGGATCGTAGGTTCCTATAACCTCTCATGGAAACTTCCATAGTGATTTCCATCTGCTCTTCCTGACTCCTGTCTCTTCTTCAGTTACAACAGCCTCCATAATCACCTAGCTCAAATAATGCCTTTGAACGACGTCCAATGTCTTTAATGAGGCGCATACAATTCATTATCATGATCTCTAACTTTCTAGAAACATCTCATAGTTATTTCCTAGACAACCTTATATTTTGGTAATTCCTTGATGGAGAACGTTTATATTCTTTAAATAAATTTCCCTATCACTTAATTCATGTTTTTTCTAGTCTTTTTGTTCTAAAATGTTACCTTTTTACTATGAGCAGTAGATACCAGATGTATAAATGTCTTCAGTACATGCAGTGTAACCTCAATTCCAAGATTACATGAGGGCAACATAATGAGTCTAAGTCAAGTCTGGTTACAAATTGCTAAGAATAGATTATTTGAGTGTTGTTAACCTACCTGATTTCTCCTGTGGTGTCTTTATTGTAAATCCTAAATTTAAGAACATCCACAGCTATATTAATCACGAATCATGCATGGGGCTACATTAATTACCAAGTCGGAAAGAACCACCATGCTGTATCAAGAAGAAGCTAAAAACCTTTGTAAGAAATGTCTACCTTGTTATAGCAGATAATGATTTTCTAGCACAATGATTCCTAAACGTGGAAGGGCATCTGAATCACACAGAGTATGAAACAGCAGGTTCTGGGCCCCTACCCTAGGATTTCTAATGCAGCAAGTTTGGGGATGAAACTGAGGATTTGCATTTTTAGCAACTACTACTAACAAATTAAAAGGTAATCAGAATAAATGAAAATAACTTGTAAACTTGGGCTACTCAGAAAACCAAGTACATTAGCCACCTTGACCTTTTCTTTCTTAGGTCTCATAGAAAGGGGATAAGTGATTTTAGCAACTTCAGATAGTACATTGCTGAAGTTTTTATTCATATAATACTTCCTGAAAAAAGTGAGCATCACCAAAGAAACAAACAAACAAAAAAACCCTGATGTTAAATAACGAGCTATTAAGTTTAAAGAAATAATAGTATACATATTATAACGTTTAAATATTTTGATGTCCACCAGCTATCATTTGGGACATGGGATACTTAATTAAAAAGTATTTCACACCGTATTTTTTACAGACAAATTTTATTAAAAAAAAAAAAAAATTTCAGGGATGCTGGGATGGCTCATCAGGTTAAGTACTCACCTTACTGCTCCAGGGTCTGCAGATGGAATCCCAGCCCCAGCCCATGTGAACCCATGTGCTGAACTAGGGCATGTTTCCCATGTGGGAGGCCCCTGCCTGGTTCCCCCACTGCACAGCCCTGGCCTACCTGTGTGAAATGAAACTATTTTGAAAACTGATGACATACAACTATGGAAACTACTCTGGGCCCTCCCCCTTCTCTCTGTCTCTGTCAAAACAATAAAAATAAATCTTAAAAAAAATTTTTTTTCAAGAGAAATTAACCACCAGATGATACAGACCCTAAGGGTCAAAGTCATTAATTTATAAAATTAAAAAAAAAAAAAAAAGGAAAAGAATATGAATGAGCATGTTTTGGGAGCAAATTATTATCTTTATAAATCCCCACCAAAATTATACTTAATGTAAGGCAGAATTGAAACTAATTTCCATTGGAATATTTGATGCATTTGTATCTTATACTGAAATGAAAACTTGGAAGATTGAAAGCATAGTGATTATTTTAAGTAAACTGTTTAGAATATTTTGCACAGGTTTTAACAAATTTAGTGTGTGATGAATTAAGTGTGAAGGCCATTTTTTAAATGCTTTATGTCTATATTTTTGGTTGCTTTTATGGTAGTAACCATTCCTTTTTGAAAAGAAAGTATGCTTATTTGAAATTGCACAATAACACATTTTTGGTATCAAAAGTTATTGTTTTTTAATAAATGTTATCAATAGGAGAAACCACTAGAAGCACAATTTTGTCTTTGATTCAACTTTTTAACAAGTTACCTTAAAAAGTAAACAGAAAATGATCATTGAATTTATGAACTAAACATTCAAAATAAAAAATATTTAAATAATCTTAGCTTTTCATTCAACTTCATAGTTACTGCCTACTAAGTAGGAATTATATAGCACAACACTTTTAGGAGTAAAGCTGAACTAAATGAAACCCATCCAAATATGTTTCAAGTCTCCTCTGCTTTATATCCCACAAACCTGTACATCAAAGTAAAAGAAGCAAAGTACATTACATGTCCTATTTTTACAATTCTAATCCAACCTCCAAAGTGGTACATTTACACAATGGAATACTACTCAGAAATAAGAAAAGATGAGATACAGCAATTCGTGACAACATGGACAGACCTTGAAATCATCTTATTAAGCGAAATAAGTCAGACTGAAAGAATCAAGAAACATATGATCTCACTTATAGGTGGGTTATAAAATTGTAAGTAACAAAGAAACAAAAACTCCTGGACACAGTCAATAGTTTAGTGATTACATGAGGATAAGGCGGGAGGGGGAGTAGGGAGGGAACATCAACTATTTGGTGATGGAAAGAGAACTGACTCTGGGTGGTGAGCACATAATGCAACACATAGACGATGTCATGTAGAATTGTACACCTGGAACCTATGTACTTTCTACTAACAAATGTCACCCCAATAAATTTAACAATTAAAAAAAAATCACTGTTTGGATGCAGAGAAGAGGATTAACATAGAAATATACAACATTAGTAATTGAAAGATTGTTTCTATTTGTTTTAAAGCACTGATAAAAATTCTGTTAAATACTAGATAACACCTTGATTTTTATAAATTAAATGCTGTTGGAATAAATTCTAGCTTTGCTGATTTCTATCACTCACCCACATATCCCCCTTTTTACAGTGCATTCTGTTACAAGTCAAGGTTGTAAGAAAAAACTGTAAAACTTCCATGTTTTGCTAATTTGATCAGACATCCATCCCTGAAAGGTCAGCACAATAGGTGAAAATGACACATTTAAAATATGCAGCATTGTTCATTCTAGGCAGAAAAATTTCAAATGACCAGGAATCACATATTACATGTGTCAAAAGTTTTATGTCTCTGGATCTACTATTCAGCATATGAAGCAGAATTTGGACTGTTATTCATAAAAGCAGAATCCCAGGTGGTTACTGTTGACACCTCGTTGTCAAAATATTCTTCCTACATTTCAGATGCCATTTGAAAAGTGAAAACTAGACATCCAATCGATAAAACTTTTAGAATCCAGACTTTACAAATAACAATAATTCCAATATTGAAAATAAATGATTATACTATACTGAAGAATAGAAAAGCAATGACTTGTTTTTAGAGAGAACATTAATCTCTTTGATTAATTCAATTCTAAACATATCTATTTTTAGTTAAATAGAAATTTATTTGGAGGGTTCTGGCTATTTACTCTTAGACAACAATCAATATAATTTTCAAAGTAAAGCTTTCTCTAGCTAGTTTTCCTTTCAGTTAACTTCCAATTTATAGACTGGACCTGTTTTCTAAATTTAAAATGAGAAAAATAAAAAGAAGAATTTCATGAAAAGAGAATTGGCCTCAAAAAGGTTGTAATTTCTTGGCTGAGATAAATATCCATGAAATAATTGTATTAATGTATAATTACAGGCTATGGAGATACAACAAAGAACAAGGTAGATGAGTTTACCAGGTGTTATGTGCTAGTCTCGGGGGAGGGGGGGTTCAAGTCTCACTGAAAGAGAAATATTAATATTTTTTTAAATCCCATTATTTAATTTTTTAAATAAATAAACTATCCAACTACTACTGTGTTTTGACTCTTTCAATTCAAAATGTAGTTCAAGATTATAAGGAAATTTTAGTCTGCACACATTCAATGGGATAACAATCATATGATGCTAATGGAAATGCTTTGGGCTCTTAATTGAGACAGGAGTTTGCTGGAACCTCAGGCAATACTATAATTTTTTTTTTTCTAAATCCAAATCCAGGACAAGTGTAGATGAAGATTCAAAACGACATATTAATGAATTTTAAAACATCTCTGTCTAAGAATAAGAAATGATATTTGCATAGCTCTCTCACCAGCATTATCACTTATACATACGCTACATATTTAATATATATCCAGAGATATATAGAAACATCTTATCTGCTCAAATCTCATTTACTCTAAAATGCTGTATTATTCCTTTTTGAAAAATGAAGATAAATGCTGACAAAGATTAATAGGCCTATATCATTCTTACAACAATAAACGGTAGAGCCAAAATTCATAAGCACATGTCCTGATTCTGAACAATGTGCTGATTCTCTTTCACTTCTCTACCTTTATGTTGGACATCATTTGTGCTAACACAAAAAAACAACCTGGGCATGCAAATAATAGTGTAGAATACAATTATGCATTGCCATAGCCAACATTTAGAAACTCGGGTATCTGACCAGAGAGAAACCGGTGTGTTCTACCAGGATGCCTTTACTTTGCAGGTCTGAGTGATACTAAGAAGAGCACCTTCAACAAGGGAAATGCACACTTCCATGTAACGTGTCGGTTCCAAGATGTCCGAGTTCCAGGCTGGTTTCTCTAATGCTCACTGGACTCCACTTCTCTGGTCATGAGGGGAGTGCAACTGGCCAGATACGGGGACCTCACAGGGCAAGTCCAGAGCATGAAGTACTCAGCTTCTCTTCATCGCTTTTTGTCAGGAGGAAACCTTTCCCAGAAGTCAACAGAATTCACATCCCATCTCATCAACTTTACTTACTCTTGTGTAAAGCAATCTCTGGAAAAATGTACTTATTGTAATGAGCTCTCAGACGGATATTCACCCCACAGAGTGGCAGGAGCTCATGAGGTGACAAAATAGTACCAGTGGCCCGTTCCCAAGGACTAGCCAGGGAACACACAGGTGTGGGCAACCAACATGCCTTCATTTGCCAAGAGCGTTTTCTGTTCAACTGTCTTACCACTAAGTCACCAACACATATCTAAGAAAAGCTTTACAGGGAAAAAATTCTAAAAGACATGAAAAAAAGGAGAAGGGCAGAAAATAAAATAATTCCACAATAGCTAACTTTGATACTACTTTCTAGCATCCACAAATATATAAATATCTCATTTCAGACTGTACTTTTCATACATTCATCCTACCTTCTCCTCATTCTACGGATGTATTTCTATGTTTGGGGCAGTTCTAGAAATGCCACAAATGGATTGTTCTGAAACTGTGGGTAACGATTGGTAGAAAAGTGATTGGGGGGAGGGTTCGTAGCCACGTCCTCAGAGATCATCATTCGCTAATGTGATCTAATTTTGAAGTGTCTCCGTTACCGGGGATTCAAACTTAACAGTCACTGTTCCATAACTTAAATTGCGTATTTTATTCACATTACCTGCTCTTTCACCATTACTGAGTATTTTTCACGTACCCCTGAACACTCCAGCATAGACCCCCAGGGGTCTAGGTACCATTGCTTGGTAACCAATGCTCTTGTTTGTCATCCAACAAAACAGAATGGCTTTTGGATATGTGTGTCCTCTAAGTCAAAGACTATATAAACTATGAAATTATTTACTAAAATTTCTAAATACAATTAACTCAGAATTCAAATATTAGAATTCATAGATGATAGGGGCAGAGAAGAGAATTGCAGTGTCTGCTTTACTAAAATGAACAAACTTAGTGGTAGAAACTATTTGTGTCAAATAAAACTTCCTTATTAAGAAATAAATTGCTGTTCATGACCCCTGAACATTTTAGTTAATTTAAGTATACTATTTTCATTATCTTCATTTCAAGAAAACCAAAGTTTTATTCAATTTTTTCCCCAACACTTATTTGAAAATTTGTTCCTGGCCTAAAAGTATAGCACCCCACTTTCCTACAAAGTTTTCTCTAAGTTTTGAAGCACCACTTAAAAACAGAGATAGAAATACTCCTTCCGAGAAAATTACGTAGGTTAATTGTAAGAGTTTGGATATGAATCCATCTTTGTAGGAAAAAAAGAAAAGACTACAAACAGAAAAATATCACACACATGAAGAAATGAGCCACTCTTGGTCATTTCCCCCAAAACATGAATTTCCTATACCTTAGGTGATACCATTACATGAAAAATGAATTTTGAATTTTTAGAATAGATCATTTTACCTCTTTTTTTTAATGTACATTTCAACAAATTTGGAATTTAGAGCTTCTGATGGAAGAACTGCTGGAACATAAAGAAACTACTGGTGGTCTCCCAGGATCTCTGTAGCGACCACAGCTTCTAATGGAGCATCATCATTCATCTAAGTAAAGCTTTCTCCATCTAGTCTAGGCATTGTCACTTTGGATCAGGTCATTCTTTGTTGAGGAAGGCTTTTCATTCATTCTAAGATGCCTATTGGTGTCACTGGCTGGCCCCCCGAGATGCCAGTCATACCCCGCCTGCCTAATTTTGACAACCAACGATATCTACAGATACGACCAAATGTCCCCACAGGGTAAAACCAAAATCACGTCTCTCCTTACCCCTCACCACGTTGAGATCCATGGTCCTACATCAAAAGAACAAGATTTTCCCTGACGTTGCAACAACATAAATGGACTTTGAGGGCGTTATGCTAAATGAAATAAGCCAGACGGGAAAAGACAAATGTCCTGTGATCTCATTTATAGGTGACACCTAAAATAAAGTCAAATCAATAGAAACAGAGAGTAGAGAAGTCAGAGCTAGCAGCTGGGAGATGGGGGAAATTGGGAGGGGTTGTTAAAAGAGTATAAACTTTTAGTTATCTGATGAACAAGAGAAAAAAGGAGCAGAGTTTCAGTGATTCAATACGGTGTGACAACATCACAATTTTTTCTTCTAGAGTTTACATTCCTATCTTAGTAACCTAAAACCAGATGCATTGCTATTTATTAGGTTGAATGAAAACAATCACAAGTTTAAAGCTGCTTCCAGCCATTATATGCCGTTTTTTATGGAAAAGCTAGATACAATGGGATCACAAAATTCGTCTATTCTTGTTCTATGAAAAATGGTCCCAATTAGGCATTAAAATAATTAACTGCACCTAACAGCACCAATAATTATAACAGTTACAAGCCAGGATGTTAAATCCCAAACTTCCATTGTCTATGCAATGCTTTCACTCAAGAACATCATCGGTTTCTCAAACAGAAATAAATATTAATGGAACAGTCTTTAGCACTACTGATTTTCTCATGGACACTGCGGTGAACGTAATACGGAGAGAATGTTTAATGAAAAACATACACGAGGACACACCAGCACAGGACAAGGATTCACGTACTCGATTTGATTTTTTTTTCCTGTTTCTTTCAGCTTTGGGGGCTCTAGGTATGATGTGTATCATGACCAGTTGAAGAGATTTTTGTTTTTCTCCTTGCAAGTCTCCCTGGTGAGTTTGGAGCAGTGGGCCAGCTGCTGATGGCTATTTATTGCATCAGAAAGAAGGCCCAGCTGCAAGATCAACCGGGAAGACCATGAAGAGGATGCCCAAGAGCCGGTGAGTTCTGCTCTCTGAGGCAACAGGAAGCCGAAGGAACAGGAAGAAGGTCGGAAATTGTGTGAGAGACGAAAAAAGTGGAGACAGACATTATACTGAGGAGGGCTTCTTGCATTTGATGTGCTTAAGGAATTACCAGGGACCATGTTCAGGGGCCGAGTCTTCATGTCTAAGAATTTCCCAAGCGTTGATGTTGCTAGTTGGTGTGGTAGAGTTCTACAACACCCACTCCCCCAACTTATTTCTGAAATTAGAAGTGTCACATTTATTTCATTATAAAAATCTATGACTGACCAAGTGAAATACACACATTTCTTCAAATTATCAAGTTATAAAAATGTGTTCTGTTTTCTTTATCTTGTCTTTAAAAACATGAGCTGCACTGTGGCTTGGATAGATGTGAATTTCTTATAGTTTTAAAACACACACATCTAAGTATTGATTAGTAAAATGTCATTCTATTTTTTGTTTTTTTTTGTAGACCCTTAAGGAACAGATTTCTGATGGAGGAATGAAAAACTCAAATTTCTAAAATCAAAATGAAAGCCGGCTTAACTTCTGGATGATTCGCGGTACATGTGTGTTCTAATGCAATCCTGAGTTTTTCTTCTCTCTACTACCAACGATGTGCTTTTATCCTAATCATTTGACTCCCTTTACACCTTTGGGAAAACCAAATCCTGGTTTATTTCATCCTTTTCCTCCCTGACACAACCCGCCGTGGCCTGATTATGTGATAGGTTTTGGCACTGTGTCAAAGTCAACGTGTACCAGGAAGAGAAGCAGATGCAAAGATGACAGATCGATGAAGTACGCCTGATGCAAAGCATCCGCTGATGAGGAAGTTGATAGTACCATTAAAAACTCGTATGTTTAGGGACAAAAATCTAAAGACTGAACACCAATAGTAAATGAAAGTAATTGTAAACTTTTTGAAAAGAGGGTCAGTGTAGAAGAAAAAGGAATACAGTACCATCATTTGTTCCTGTCACAAATGTTTCGAAGGAACACTTGGCATGTTCTACAGGCTATGTATTTGGAAACTAAAAAGGTAAGTTTAAACATTACCCAATTTGTAGGAATAAGAATTCACCAAATACATGAACTTTTTTTTTTCCTCTCTGAAAAAACAGAAGAAAAATTTTCTCACACCAAAGGCTTATCATAAACATTGGGGCCACTATAATGTCACACACCTTAGTAATCTGTGTCTGGGTTGGTAAAGTACTAGAGGTATGCAAAACATTTAAAACATAAAGAGAGCCAGGTTTGTTCCTAAATCAAATACTAACTTTCCAACTAAACTGAGCTAGAAAAGTCGGAAGACATTTCAAGCAAAGAAATTAAGGCAACATAGGTTTGTACTGTTGACAAATACACCCTGCACTACTTTAAACCATTAATAAAGTATATTTTCAGGTTGCAACTCTGGAACCTATTGTGTTCAAATATATACTTTCTACATTACTTAACACTTAGAATTTCTTAATTCACTTATTCTGATCACATCACACAAAATGTTCCATGGTCACACTTGGACCAACTGCATAATGCTAGTAATAATTATATTGTTTAATTCGTCTTTTCAAACAATTGATAAATTCAGATTTAAAAAAATCTACATCTTCAGTCATGCCACTGGACACAAATACTAGGCTTTGTTAGTCCGTGTCCTAAATACACTGATAAACATGTCACGAAAAGTACAGGAGTTTGCATTAGAGCATATTCCGTTCTAAGAGAAGCAACAGACAGAATCACGGTCCCTTTCGATAGTTTACTGCACTCACCCCGTGTGATGGGTAAGAGATCCAGCCCAGCTCCCCTTGAATTGTTTTTGAATCCAGTAGATTGACTAAAAGAAAACACAAGGACACACACACAGTTAGGAGAAATGCATTCTTTTCATTTGCCTCTTTCAAGTTCATGTTGTCTGTTGTCGGCAACATAGTCAAAACACAAAACTCTTCATTTTCATTTGACCCGTAAGGTGAGTGTCTAAGGAGAGAACCACAGGGAAAGTTACGGGATGCCAAGTTTCTGTGGTATTTCTATCTGTTCGTGTTTGTTTACAAAGACAGGTTAATAATCCATACATTGATAATTGCTTTAAAAATAATAATAAAAGTACAAAATAGAAAAATAAAATGTTATCATGAAATCAAACTAACTAGAGGAAGTTGGGATAACTCAGCAGTTTGAGCGCTTGCATTGCAGCCCGGGGTCCCAGGATCGAAAACCAGCCCCATCCTGTGTGGACCCATATGCTGGGACGTGCTTCCCACACCAGTTTGGTTCCCACTGGGGCCAGCTTCCCACACAGGAGGCCCCTGCCCATTCCCGCCCTGCACAGCCTCACGCCCACCTGTGGAATGAAACTACAGTATGTAGAAAACTGATGATGTGCAACTATGGAGACGGCTCTGGGCTCTCCCCCTTCTCTCTGTCTCCCTCTCTGTCAAAAACAAAACAAATACATCTATAAAAAAAAAAAATCAAAGTAATTATAATGACACAAATTTGATAAATTGAGATATGATTTTATTACAAATTAATGTCTTAAGTATGTTTCCATAATGAATCAATATTTCTCTTTGTGCATATTTTTTTTTTAAATTTTTTTCTTTATTGTTTTTGACAGAGAGAAAGAGAGAGAGAGATACAGAGACAGAGAGAGAACCGAACTGGGGTCACTCCCCAGTTCAGCACATGGGTCCACACGGGCCGGGGCCGGGATTCGATCCTCGGTCCCCGGGGCTGCAAAGTGAGCGCTTAACCCACTGAGCCATCCCGGCTTCCCCACTTTGTGCATATTTGATACGTCATCTCCAAATTGTCCCTGGCCGATCTGAAACATATTCTATAATGTGTACTTTTTAATATCATATAAATTGTCTAGTTACATGACATAAAATGCTTAGCTACTACTATGAGGAGAAACCAAAACCAAAATATGCTTTGTAATATTGCCTGTGTCCAGCTTTACTTATTCAAAGAATGTATTATTAGCCAAAGACTTTAATAATTTTATTTCAAACTTTGCTACTTTTTTTAAAAAGGTGGTGTCTGACAAATAATAAAATATAACGCGAATGTGGTAGCACTATGAAGATACGATTAAAAAAGAAAAACAAATGCTTTCTCCTCGACACAGAGTATTACTTGGTAACGAATTAGAAATTCATATATGAACAGATACTTCAGGTTTCGTTTATGACAAAGGGCTCCCTTTAATAATGGGAACTATGGCTTTATGATATCCTTTCTCTAAATTTGAGAATAACCCCATTAGGGACTGATGGAAGATGCACAAGAAGTTGACATAAACTACATCTGTGTTGTTAACATGAATGATAGCAGCTGAATCGATAACTACAATAGAAAGTCATTTTCTGAGGTTTGGTGTTTTCACGAATCGGAACACAATTTGAATACAGGCGTGAACCACAAGCCCACGGGTGGTGAATGTGCTTCTTGATTCATGGAAAACCCACCCTTTACTTGTCCCAATTAGTTTCATATCAGGATTAGAAAAAAATCATATATTTGTTAGATATTAAAAGTCTGAATTTTCCAGCACTTCTTTGTAAAGGATATTTGGTTAGCTGATTAGATGATCAATATACCAGGTGAGTGTAAGGAAGGCTCCTGATCATTAAAAGAGATAAACTTACTAAAAAAAAAAAGAGAAAGAGAGAAAATTCTTGAAAGCTCTATTACCTAAGTTTTGCTAGTGAAAGAAACACATAAACTTAACCTATTACACTGGAATTCCTTAACAATTACTTTATTTCTCTCAATAAACTAATCCCAATGATAATTAATTGTCCTTAGATAAGAGAAGATACTTGAATTAGCACAGATTGATCACACAGTATAATTTCCATAATGAGATTATTCTCCAAGATATCAGTTTGAAAATTAACAGTATGCTTAATTATATGGAATGTGTCTCTCAGAAATGGTTTTTAAGAAACCTCTACCAATTCATTAGTGTTATAGATATTTCAGTTAATCAATGTTAGAACATTTTCAAAAATGAGAATACATTCTCACGTTTATAGTACCAACATCAATTCTGATAAAGACATACCTCACTCAATTATTAGTTCTATTTCAGTCATCAGTAAATTTCTCTGAGTTTTACACAGAATTTGCATAGTACAATTTATAGGTCCAGTATTCATAAAGCGTTAAATCATATTCACAGTGTCTTAAAGGGTTTAAATGGTTCAATATATTTTGTGTGTCTCTAATTAAATATGAATATAATGATGAGTATGTGCCATTCCACATGTTAAGATGATTGGCTGATTTAATTTTAACATAAATAAACAGAGGAAAAAAGTTTTTGAGGTAAATAAGATATGAATAATGTCTCCATTTAGTAAATTACTCATTAGAATGTAGGCTGTTAACTAAAGAACTAAACATCCTTAAGTTTTTTCAGATGATAATTATGAAGAAAACATCAGTATTTGGATTCTACTCAAAGGAGAATAGCTAAACCAAAAAGAACTGAAACACACTGTCAATTAAAATAAGGGTAACAGAATAATTGAACATATTGCTTTTACTTAGGAACTTAATTTTTAGTGCACTCCATCTAGCATGAGTGATGGCAACATTATTAGCAGCATTATTCACGATTCTGATTCTGTGTCTACCAAACTTCATGACGTCTGCTCTGGTTATCTCACGATGTTGCTAAGATGATTAAATAACATAAAGGCGCTTAAAGCCACCAACTTGATCACATACTATACAAATGCAGTGTTCTTCTAAAGTTAATTCATGAGCAGCCGGTCCATTTCGGCTTTGGATTTATATTTATCACCAGCAATCTCGATGTGACCTAATAGAGAAGGATAGTGACGTCCCAACACTTTCCTAAAAGCATGGGTGGGAGCTTATGACGTGCCTTCTATCTATAGACCAATAAGAAAAACACAATCTAAAATTTTAGCCTCTGGTACACTGGTACTTTCATGGATAAAAACCTCAACTCTCCTGTGATATGTTGTACAACAATATGATTAATATTGTAATATGTCTTTTTTTAAAAAGATTTATTTTATTGTTTTTGACAGAGATTTTCGACATGGTTTTGTTCCACACAGGTGGGTGGGGGCCGCGAAGGGTGGGAACTGGGCTGGGGGCCTCCTGCATGGGAAGCTCACTCCACTTCAGCATATGGGTCCACACGGGCCGGGGCCGGGATTCGATCCTCGGTCCCCAGGGCTGCAAAGTGAGCGCTTAACCCGCTGAGCCATCCCGGCTTCCCCTGTAATTATGATTTTAACAAAAAGAGAGATAGGAAATTCTTCTTCAGAGTAGGTGGGAACATAGGGATGGTTTAATTCCTGAAGGGTTGCTTCATGCAGGTCATTGGCTGTAGATATAAATTGCTCACCAGATTTCACATTCTAACCACGTGATTTCCAAATATTTTTGGTTTTCAACAGGAAACATACTATTTCCAGGTATGTTTTATTCAAAGAGCTATGTGGCAGACATTAACTTCCTAACGTGATTTAAATTGGGCATGTTTTTAAATATTATGACTATTTAAATTGAGATATACATAGGTGCTTCTTGGCAAAACTGTTGTAGGACATCACCATCCAAATCCTGGATGGATGTGATTCTGGGTTTCTTTCACAAGCTTTATCCTGTCTGGTCTTCATTGCTTTTAAATAGAAAAGGTGTCTGAAGAGATGAGGGAGTTTGCATTCATGAAAATGACAGGGACGTCCTTAAACTCCGTGAGTGGCTGTCAGGTGAGCACAAGATTATATTGTTGGACATGGGAAAGTGTAGTTTCTGGTGGGAATTAGAAGGTACAGAAGGATGTGAAACAATATGAACAAAATATAGATTAAATGGGTTCCCACTGGTTTGCAGGTACTTCTGGGAAGGAGGAAATCTTACTTCCACCAATCTTTACCGTCACTTGTCCCACTTAGCTGGGTTGTAGATTTAAGATGCTCGGGAGTCTTGTTTTTTCTTCCTATCCTATCCTTCTTCATAATGGAGGGATACAATCCAATGTTCATTTCTTCACTTATTGGTACGGACCATGTCATGAAGAATCAATCCCAAGAACTTACCCCACTTCTAACTAATAGAAAGACAATGTTTTTTAAAGGACAGTTATTCAAATAATTGTTTGAAACACATGTTCTCAGTTAGTAAGGACAGATTAAAACATTTAGATATAAATTTCTAAAATTTTTAATCTTAGAGAATATTAACACACCTTAGATTTATTTCATGGGTATTTCAAAGTTCTGATTCATAGTGACTATTTCTCCACTTAGAGAGATTGAGAGTTAAACATCTCATAGATTTCTTAAGTGCTACAAATACACAAACAGTGTTCAAACAATTTTTTTAATTAAATGCTATATCTCTTACGAAAGTGGAAGATATTTTCAATGATCTAATACCACAGAGCAATATGGTTGTGGTAACGCGAGGGTTGCACTTCATGAAAACCTTGAGTTGTAAAAGAATATCAAATAATCATTTCAAGGTGAACACCAGGGCTTAATGACTAGAGGATTTCTGACTCTTACAACAATAGACTTTAAAAAAATAAAAACTTCAGTTATAAGCTGCCCTAAATCCAATTGCAAATGATGATAAAACCACTACAACTGAAAACAAAACCAGGTTTTGATTACATCCTGCTTTTACTGAAGAATAGCAACGCTGCCTTTCCCGGTCACACCATCACTGTAATAGCCACTGCCACCTTCCTTGTACACAGTAGATTCTCAGTTAACTGGACCTCAAGTAACCGGCAAAAAACATAGAAGCAATAATACTGCGTTTATTCAACATGGGTGTGGTTTAATTAGAGTCTACTGTATTCCTTTATTATTTTTATCATTTTGTTATGATCAAAAGAGTAACTTTGCTCTAGGTTACAGAGAGCTGAAGAGTTCTTTCATCTGCATGTAGGTTATACTTAAATGTCACGATAGAAGAAAATGATATTGCAAGGAATCGAGTTTGTTCTCAGGATTGCCATTCTCTGTGTAACACCGTGGTCAACCATAAAATGGAATCAAGAAATCAAGATGTGTTTTCTCACGGGTATGGACCAAAGCTCAGCTTTCCATTTTTAGTGTATACAACAGGGTCCGCCGGTGAGAAGAAATGGGGGAGAAGTCAAAGTTTTATTCATGTGTTTATGTAGTGAAACATAACTTTCATCTACTGTGATGACATATTTTTAGTTTAATCGCTCCCATGGACTTTCTGTTTGTTTTCCTACTGAAATGTAATGAAAATATTCTTCAATAGATTGGGTTAGTATTGTATTTCATAGACTAAAATTACTTTAAAAAATGTTATTAGACTATGAAACCAACTCCAGGCGTACCTTAGAAATATTGCAAAAGAAAAAAAGAAAAGAAATATTGCAGGTTTGGTTCTAGATCATCAGGACAAAGTGAGTATTACAAAAAAGCGAGTCGTAATCTTTTTGCTGGTGGAGAATGTGGGCTTCAATTTGTAAAAAAAAAAAAAAAAAGCAACATGTGGGAGTGCAACAAAATGAGGTACGCTTTGATACCCTATCAATTCTATGCAGATAAAAATTCCTGTAAACCATATTAAATTTAACTCACCAGGCATTTTGTTTCACAGAGATTTGATTGATGCTCATTTCTCTATGACATGACCAGAAAAATCATTATGTAAGAATTAAGAAAAAAAAAAAGAGTTCTATCCTGCTCAATCTGTCCATGAAAAATCTATTTTGTCACATGTTATCTTCATGGTTCCTTTATGCAATATAAGCAGATTTCTGGACAGGAGCAGATACTGTCAACTTATTCTTTTTTATTTGCTTTGCTCCTGGGTGAAATGTTTACATTTAGTTTTACATAAGTCCTGATTATAGAAGAAACTGTAGTTAGCTGCCTCATCTCAAGCTTTGCCCACAGTAGGGAGAACGCCTTGGAATCAAAACACACAGTCTCACGGAAAGATGGTATTTTCACGACTAAAGCGGTTCAAGAAAATAATAGAAACACAGACGGAAACTTGACTTGGAATCTGGACACTTTAGCACATGTAAATCCTCTGCTGTTTCTAAAGTGTTATTATTTTTTAATCAGAGAAATCTAAAGACCATCCCGATGGCAGGACTATTATAGAGAAAACCGCTATCAAAAGATCACTAGGGAAATGTGTTGTTATAACAAATAACCCTTTCACATAGATGTGTAAGGATAGTCTGCTGTTGGTGAAGTTTTAATTCATGAACAACTTCAGTTGTATAACTTTTACTAGAATTAGAGGTCCCTCTGTGTTTATGTACTGTCAGCTGGTATTATGAATCATTTCATAACAGAACCACTTGTTTCTTTCCAATTTGAAAAGACCTTTTTTGACAGATTAAAAAGAGAAATAAAAACAAGCGAACGTGAAATGATATAAAAAGCATGAAGGTAAATAGTGGTTCCGACATTAGCCTGTATATTTTGCGTTCACACCGTCAATTCAGGCTGACTTGGTACCTGATTTAATCACATTATCATAGTGTCCTGATTACCCACCGTCAAGGGCTACAGGAAAGCTATCTGTTCAGTCAGAGTTTGACTGACGGCTGTGAAAACGGAATGGAATAAGCAGACCGGGTTACAGAACAGTTCAATAGTGTTGGCTTTTCTTTTCTCATTGACATGTAGTTGACATACGCTATCCCATCAGTTTCACGTGTATGTCCAAGTGATTTAACATTTAGACACTTTATGAAATTCCCCATAGTAAGTCTCATTACGATCTGTCACCATCCACAGTTATTCGAGTCTTACCGACTACATTTCCTGTGCTGTACATTACAGCCCGATGGCTTATTCATTTTATAAATTTCAGTCTCTTAAATTGGAGGAGTAAAAATTGTACCACAGAAACGAAAAGGGCGGTGACAACGTATCTCCATTTAAAGACATTCTCTGGATATTTTTACATCACATAACAAACTTTTCTATGTCCAAAAAAAACCAAACTCGTTGCAGAATAGATGAATCAGTTTAAATTTCTGGAAAACTGAAGTTCGTGTATAGCATTGATTTCATCATAGTTTGGAGGATCGTTCTATCTAGACCTTATGGTCCACATCATGATGACAGCTACCGTCATCAATACACATATCAGCAAAGTCTTCAAGGTCTCAGTAGGCATCTTTATAAATACCCACCAGGCATCAGATAAGGTGCCGCATACTTATCAACTTAATTCAAAACTCCAGCCCTTTTCCTTCTATCCCAGGACCATGTTGTCAACGGAAAGTATCAAACTTCTAGTGCTGGTGATAGAAACCATTTCATTTGTCGTGGGAAGAAACGGTAGAGTTCACACAACGTCAATGTGGTTTTTCTCGGTAGGGGAGTCATTACCAGTAGTGCCTACAGAAGCTCTTATTTGGAGATCATTCATTTCTGATGTTCGATAGTGTGTTTCCAATACGCTCACATGCGCATAGATGTACTCACACAGCGTGTACATGAAAGCGTGGATCGAGGCTTATTCAACATAGCTCTTTCACAATGTTCTTTCAAAGTGTTTCTTAATTTTACATACACTTACTACACATGCATTCAAATTATTTTTAAAGTGTTTTAGAGACGGGCAGTAAAAAGAAATACGGCTGACAGTCATCCCTACTAATACAGGAAATGAGGCAAATCACTTAATCTCTTTCCTCTTGCTCTTATGAATTTATCATTGTTATGATTAATTTTTATTTTAAACAAATTTTCCCTATATTTCAGGAGATTTATTTTGGGAGGTTAACTGCACTTTACTCTGATCACTCATATCTCATTTTTCATAACTTTGTATTTATGTTAAAAGATTTTTTTTTTTAGATAGTTATTCATTTTGTGGTCATCTGTCCCACTAAGTTATCTTCAATGGCAAAGAGCACACCAATCCCTATAACTTCCTTTTCCAAGATGTAGCACATAACTCATACTCCAGTTCGCATTATTTTGGAAAGAAACAAACACAAATAACACATTATTTTTTTTTATTGTTAAACTTATTGGGGTAACTTTGGTTGATAACAATTACATTGTTTCCAGGTGTACAACCCTACATTAAACAACACATGATCATACTATAAAAGATGAGTTAATATTTTTCTTAACATTTTTCTTGATTCGTATTAAAGGTTTGTAAATTTGTGCCTTTGACATTAAATTTAGGATTCTGAAGTCTTCACTACTAGGGTTAGAGTAGTAAACCTATTACATACTTGGCCAAACATAGAATAAAATATCCTGAATTAGTTTCCAAAAGATCACCTTTGTAAAGGGAAATTTAACAGAATGCTAATAAATTGATCTATTTTTAGTTTTTTTTGTTTTTTTTTTTGTCTTCTCTAATTCTACATAGATATTTTTAAAGATGTTAAAACCTTTAGAATACTTTTGGAATCACTTCTAAGCAAAGATAAGAAAAAAATGTCCTTATTCAATGTACAAATGGATCCTGTTGTACCTCAAAATATAGGGAAACCAACACTGTAAACATAAACTAATCTAACTTGTTCAGTCCGATAAAGTACACGTAATTATGACTGAAAATCTTTTTCAAAAAACAAAGACTACCAAAGCATTATAATTTCATATCAGAAATGTCAGGAACACCATAATAAACTGTGTTTACCTACTTTGAGTTATCTAATGTAAATGAGAATTAACTTATCTCTGGTAACCCAAACAGTAAGAGCAAACCCAGAGAAAAATGCGCTTCTCTTTTATTTGTCTCTTTGAAACATCTTCAACATTTGGCAGTAGCTATAGTTGATGGTGTTTGTATTCTTAATTAAAGAATAACAACCCCCATTTATTTCTCTTTAAAGGTACTGTGATTAGGTTAGGTCTTTGCATTCTGTTGAAAGGCAAAATCTACAATAAATAGCTTTGACATACTGGAGGGAAGAATCACAATTTGGAGATAACTCTAGCATTATGTCACCTTTAAGTATTATAAGTGAATTAGGGGTCCACTTGGGGAAAATGAACAAGATTAGACCATGACAAATAAACAGTTGTTTTTGTTTCTTTCTCATCGCCAATGTTCAATTTGGGATAACAAAATTTTATATCATCTTGGTCCCAAAAGCTGTGTGTTCACCCATAAAAATCTGCCCACCATGTGCGAATAGTTACGTTTTGTGAGGGACAATACTGTTGGTGACACACACACACACACACACACACACATACACACACACACACACACACACGTGTGCACGCACAGTTCTGCAAGTAGACTTTTCCTCCACATGGTGTTCTTACCCAGAGGATTATTTAGATAATCCACACAGAAATCAGCTTTGTAGCCTAATTTCTTTTAAATTTTATTTATTTATTTATTAATTTATTAATTTATTAATTTATTTATTTTTATTTTTGACAGAGAGAGAGAAAGAGAACTGAACTGGGAGCACTCCCCAGTTCAGCATATGGGTCCACACGGGCCAGGGCCGGGATTCGATCCTCGGTCCCCGGGGCTGCAAAGTGAGCGCTTAACCCACTGAGCCCTCCCGGCTTCCCTACATTATCTTGATTTGAGACAAACTCAAATATGAATACAAAAATTTTAAAGTAGGAAAACTAGTTTTTGATTCTAATCCTCTACAAGCAAGAAACAAAAAGGTTGTTGCTAAGCCTTCACTGTCACTCACGGAAAATGTTCCAGGAGTGAGTGGTTGGATAATTTGTTGGGAACATAAATGGTAACACCTTAGCAAACTTTTGAAGTGAAGAAAGCAAGATACTAACAGCAGCTTTCTGATTTGGAAGTCTGATGTCACCGATAAGCTATTCTTGCTCTTTGCCAGGCTCACAGAATTTATTGCGGCAATTAATACAAAACATATGTGCTGAAATACCCACATGGAAAATATAATTGCCCTAAATGAACACGCTACCTTTCAAACCCTCATTCTAGCTACCTTCTCTCAATACTGCCACTTAAACAGAAGACATGTGCTTTTATAAAAGAGGAGATAAATCAATATAGTGTGTTTTCTCATTTTAAGTAAGGTAGAAAGTGTCTTTTAAATGAGAAAAAGTTTCCACAGGGACTAAAGTCTGTCTTTGAGACCACATGTATTTCCCCCCATTATTGACTTTCGATAATTCCAGTAGCTAATTCACATTCTGTTGCAAGACATAAAACCCTAAATAACAACATGCGGGCTGCATGGACAATTGCCTCACAATCTCTGTGTATGGAATTTCCGACAAAATTATTTTGTCTCAGGGTGAGGGAAGGAGTGTTAGGAAAGGAAGACAGAAGGAAGAATGTGTGAAGAAACAACGTCACAGACTTGTTCTCTTATGCCTCTGTCCACATAAAGAAAATCTTTTTATTGTTTCGTGGATGCTACACTCACAAAGCTAGATATTCTAACTTCTGAACACCGATGCAGTTTCTAAGTACTCTTGGAAGTGCTATCGAAATACGATCTTCCGCCCCCAGACTCTGGACACTTCTAAGTGTTTCTCGCGAAGTCACATGACAGATTTGTGCGGTGACTGGGCATAAGGTTGAAAAACTAGTGTGCGTCCGAAGGGAAGGACTCCCCCTAATTCCCTGGCATTGAGTGTGCAGGAGAAAAGATATAAGGTTAAAGTCAGAGGTCAGGGGAAGCCGGGATGGCTCAGGGGTTAGGTGCTCACTTTGCAGCCCTGGGAACTGAGGATCAAATCCCGGCCCCGGCCCCTGTGGACCCATATGCTGAACTGGGGTGTGCTTCCTGAATGTGGTGAGGCCCCCAGTTCAGTTAAAAAAAAAATAAAGTAAAAAAGTGGAGCGCTACATGAAAGAACAACGCGTTTTCACGGTTGAGCAAAGAAAACTTACAATTTTTAATTATAAACCAGTGTTTTCTATCAAAATGACTTCTTGCGTGAATTTTGGGACACCCTTTAGGAGACTGAGGGAGAACTGGCAAATTTTGGCTGTGGATGGGCTGGAAGTTTATGGAATATTCCTCTTCGCTCTCACCAGGGGCCTACCAGTTGGCATTTATAGGCGGTTCTAAAGAAAAAAACAAACAAACAAAAGCTATCGGTGAAGCCGGGATGGCTCAGTGGGTTAAGTGCTCACTTTGCAGCCCTGGGGACTGAGGATCGAATCCCAGCCCCGGCCCGTGTGGACCCACATGCTGAGCCGGGGAGTGCCCCCAGTTCAGTTCTCACTGGGGTGAGACCCCGGCCCAGTTCCTGCCCTGTGCAGCCCCATGCCCACCTGTGGAATGAAACTATGTGGAAAAACCAATGATGTGCAACTATGGAGACTGTTCTGGGCCCTCCCCCTTCTCTCTGTCTGTCTCTGTCAAAACAAAAATAAATCTTGAAAAATAAAAGTCTCTTCTTTTCCTCCATCAAATGAACTAAACACAAGGAGACCGACCATCCACAAGGCCACGACCAGAGCAAAGGGGTCCAGCAGGACGACTGGAGGCGCCGGGTGTCCCTTGCGCCCCCGGTGAGGCCGGGGCCTTGGAGGGAAAGGGGACTGGCCACCTCCGGACGCCGAGCCCAGGCTGGGGACACACAACCGCGATGACGGCGGGGCGGGACCGGCCGGTCCGCCTCTCCGAGCGCAGCAGCGGCGGCGGCAGCAGCAGCAGCCGGCAGGGGGCGCGCGCCTCTGCCCCCCGCGGCCGCTCCACCCGCTGGTCCGGGAACCGGGCGCCTTCGCTCCTGCGCTCCCACCCCCGCCTCGCCCCCGGGCGCAGGGCTCCGGCCGCCCCCGCGGGGGCTCCAAGTCCCGGGCTGGGGAACCCACGCCCGCTCGCTGCGCTAACGCAACAGGCTTCGGCCGCCAGGCGTAGAGACCCCACCGGCCCCGCGGATCTGGAGCGCGGAGCTGGGGGCCGGGGGCGCGGATCCGGGGGCCGGGAGCGCGGAGCCGGGGGCGCGCGGACCCTGAGCGAGGTGCTTGGGCTCCGGTCTTGGGTCTGAGCCGGAGACGCCGGTGCCCTGGGCCCAGCACGCACTGCGCCCCGAGCCGGGTCCCGGCTCCGCGTGGCGGTTGGTGGTGAGGACGCAGCGGTGGGGAGGGCGGCGTAGCGACCCCCCGTCCCTCCTCGGGGCGCCCGGCTTCCAGCGGTGCGTCCCCGGGGCGCCTGTGACGGGCGGTCCCCCTGCAGGACCCGGTGCGCGCGGGGCCCAGGAGCCGCGCCCGGGCCGCCCTCCTGCCCCGCGGCCTGGCCTGTTCCTCAGGCCTGGTCCTCTGACCTGTTCCTCTAACTTGTTACTCTGACTTGTTACTCCGACCTGTTACTCTCACTTGTTCCTCCGGCCTGTTCCTCTGACTTGTTACTCCGACTTGTTACTCTGACTTGTTACTCTGACCTGTCACTCTGACTTGTCACTCTGGCCTGTTACTCTGGCCTGTTCCTCTAACTTGTTACTCTCACTTGTTCCTCCGGCCTGTTCCTCTGACTTGTTACTCTGACCTGTCACTCTGGCCTGTTACTCTGGCCTGTTCCTCTAACTTGTTACTCCGACTTGTTACTCCTACCTGTTACTCTGACCTGTTCCTCTGGCTTGTTCCTCTGACTTATTCCTCTGGCCTGTTCCTCTGGCCTGTTCCTCTGACTTACTACTCCGACCTGTTACTCTGACCTGTTACTGTGACTTGTTCCTCTGACCTGTTCCTCTGGCCTGTTCCTCTGACTTATTACTCCGACCTGTTACTCTGACCTGTTCCTCTGGCCTGTTATTCCGACCTGTTACTCTGGCCTGTTACTCTGACTCGTTCCTCTGGCCTGTTACTCTGGCCTGTTACTCTGACCTGCTCCTCTGGCCTGTTCCTCTGACTTGTTCCTCTGGCCTGTTTCTCTGGCCTGTTACTCTGATCTGTTACTCTGGCCTGTTCCTCTGACTTGTTCCTATGGCCTGTTCCTCTGGCCTGTTCCTCTGACTTGTTCCTCTTGCCTGTTCCTCTGGCCTGTTCCTCTGACCTGCTCCTCTGGCCTGTTCCTCTGGCCTGTTCCTCTGACTTGTTCCTCTGGCCTGTTCCTCTGGCCTGTTCCTCTGACCTGTTTCTCTGGCCTGTTCCTCTGACCTGTTCCTCTGGCCTGGCCTGTTCCTCTGACCTGTTCCTCTGACCTGTTCCTCTGACTTGTTACTCTGACCTGTTACTGTGGCCTGTTCCTCTGACTTGTTACTCTGGCCTTCTCCTCTGGCCTGTTCCTCTGGCCTGTTACTGGCCTGTTCCTCTGGCCTGTTACTGGCCTGTTCCTCTGGCCTGTTACTCTCACTGCACCAGGTGGTTTGCACGCGCTGGACGTGCGCCCGCTGCTTGCACTGGAGCCGGGCACAGTCTAGGACATGAAGCCAGGAGCAGGTGCCACACTCAGTTCCAGTCTAATCGCTTCCCGTTGGAGGCTTCACTGGTTGAACTGGTTTTACTTCCATCCGCCCATCCGCATGCGTGTGCCCAGCTTCCAAAAGGGGCAACATTCTATAAACCCTTACACATTTGTTTCAGGATAAAATATTTTCTTCTGGGTCCAAATCAAAAGTGTAGAAACTTGAAAGAAACCAAAGCAATGCCACCCTCTCTTTAAGTGCACAAGTCTTTAGGAATTTCATAAAAATGGATTCGCCAAATGGAAGGGATCCATGTTTCTATAAGGGAAAGTTTAGAGATTGCATGGACGAACCTTGTCACTTCTCTACCTCTCCATCTTTCTAATCAGCTTTTTATTTCCTTTATGCTTGCAGACTTTCTTATTTTATTTATTTATTTACTCATTCATTCATTCATTCATTCATTCATTTTGTCATCTGCCACCCTTTTCATTTCAAAGAAAGCTGGTAAAAGGCAAACAAAAACTTGCTGAGTAGGAGACTTGTCCAGGAGAAAACCTGTCCGAGTCCAAGAACGACCTGATCGCTAGGCAGCTGGTCACAGACCCACAGAGGAAAATCCAGGGGTTCACATTGTGTCCCCACGTTGATGCGGACCAGGGGTGTCCTCCTAACTTTTGAAACTCGGCATCCTTCCCATTGTATCCATGTCACAGCCTTACTTTTATTTCTAACATCGTTACAGATGAGCCATCGAATGCTCCCAAGTCTCTGAGAAATACATTTCAGATGCCTGGTTTTCGGTACACCTGGACGGATAACGGAATGAACGTTTCACACCAGCAGTCACCACTTTATCTGAAAAATCTGTGCAGACCTACTTGTGCACAGGGTACGAGCCCCACCTTGATTCTCCCTGGTGATAAAATCCAGATCTCCGAAAACAGAACCCCAAAGCGAACACCTGCATCTGCTTTCCTCAATCTCTTATCCAACAGGAATTAAAAGAACAAGGCTGATTAAATACTTTACAGAAAAAAATGTATATTAAAAAACAAAGTTGAGAATCTTGACAGAACATGATTTGTAACACTTAGAGTTCTTCCAAGAAATACATTATTTCCCCTTACAGCTAGTATTTATGCCAAACAAAATCATTGGAAAATCACTGAAATCAAAGGTAACCCACATCACAGCTTTCTCAGTCAGTAAATGTCTGTAAGAACTTATCAGGTTTTGATGATTTGTGGAAAGTTTTATTAATATTTTCTGGAAGATTTTATGACTTGGAAAATGTACCTCTCAAGAACAGTTATTGCCGTTTCCATATGTGTTGAAGTCAGTAAATCAAATATACTGTTGGAAGTATGTTTTGCCTTTAAAAACCCTTTGCATATGTAACTGATTATTTGATATTTAAAAATTGCATATATTTTATTTCAGAAAATTTCAACGTCACTGACACAGTTTTAACATTTAGGTGTCTTTATAAAGAAAATTATCATGAGAGACTAAAGTCAGGGTCCCTTAAAGAACACACCAAAATTTGAATATTAAAATGTGGATAACATGTAAACATGATTAAGAAACTTCCTATAGTCTTTCTTTAAGGATAAGTTCCTTAACAGTCAAGATGAAACTACTAAATGTTTCTATGAGTAAGGAGCGAAATTATATTAAAATAATAAAAAACTTCACGTGAAACTTCCTAAACAAACTAAACAGTGCTTCAAAAAGGTGCTTTTAAATTCTGATTGTGTGCATTTTACTTAAAACTTTTATGTTAAATAGAAGAGCTTTTTATTGTACTCCCAATTTCTAACGTTTCGTGGAAAAGACAACTTTATATAAAATGCAACCATGATCTAACACATGGCATGGTGTTTTATTATATGTAGTTTCCCTTTTATAGTTTCAGTTGCCTCTGAGTTATAAATATATTCAGTGGGACTTTCTATCTTAAAATAGGCAGAAAAATCATATCAACGATAGCATCCATAATAAAAGTGTATAAAATTGAAAAGGTTGGCAGTTACAGCGAAGCTGGTTTGTACTCATAAATCTATTGTTATGAGCAGAATATGTAGTATGAGCAGTTAAAAGAGTTTTTAATTTCTGGCTTCCGACAAGGGCTACAATGGAGTAACGTGAAATGTAAGAATGAAGAGACTGGGATATGGAAGTGGCATTTTCCCCACTTGAATTATTATGATCAATAGTGGTTTTTAGGAAGATACAGTTTCAGAATGAATGAATTTCACGATAGATTATTGAGAGGTCATAAGAAGTTTCTTTCCAGCACAATCAAAATATTATCGTAGCAATTCAGGTTGTCAGTAAAAGCTTAAACAAATTTGCTGATAATCCTGTTAATGACCTAGGTCAAGTGTTAACTGTTGTGGGTTATAAAATAGTGAAATTAAGGTTTCTTCTACCTTCAGGCAAACGGCACAGTTGTACTTGCTGGGGAGGAGGTAGGAGTGAGCTATTAGAAGAGCTATTAAATTACAAAAATGTGTAATGCATTCAATTATTTAGTCTAGCATGATGAAATGCTATTAAAAGCAAATGTAAACCCTCTTCCAAAAAAAAAACAAAAACCTATGAAGATGTTATAGCTTAGTTCTCTAGTAATGTTTAAAGCACAATATATTATTATTTGAGGATGTGTTTATATATGAGAAGCGATGCCAATTCAGAGTGAATTTTAAAAGGGAACATTTCATTATTTAAATATTTATTTTTTCTGACGTTTTGCGCAATATTCGACTCAAAGGGAAGCAAAGCACACGGTGTTCATCTGCCAGTCTTGCTTTTGCAAGTCTCCTCTCGTACTTAGATTTAGATTCAATGAAATACATTCCACGGAAACGGTGTCCCAGCTATTCCAATAAAAGTTTCCCAAAATAAGTAGTACATAAAGACGCAGATTGAATTTCATTCCCTTTTATTTAGGAAATTCTTATTTCCACTGTAAAGGACACCCTAGGTAATGTTCACTGAAGTCACAAACACTTTTGGATAGAAAAATGATTTAATGTCCTCTATACTGATGAATAAGCCATGCATCCTGCCTCAGATTCCTTAAAGGGGAGATGAGTATTTAATCAGAGTAATTTATTCAATGCTAAATGAGATTAATAGTAAGTGCCTCACTTTATATCAAGTTTCATCCTCTTTCCACAGTTATTCTTACCATTATCTTTACCCACTGAGTGATAATGGATGAGAACAGGGAGCAAATATAGGAGTTTTCTAATAATACATAGTTGAACAATTGTGTTCTGTCATGAAAAGTAGTTGATTTCCCATTGGGAATCTAGGTGTGTCATGGAAACAGAAAGACATAAGATTTTAATAAAACTCTCTGTAGTGTTTATAAAGTTTCTGTTTCAGTATAAAGGCTAATTCTTGATTGAAATGATCATTGAAATTATAAGTGGTCTAGTACCATTGAGGAGGCCAGTAGTAGAAAGTGTTACCAGGATTTAAAAAAAAAAATGATATTAGAAAACTATTTGTAAGTGGGTTAATAAAAAGAAGGTTCAGATTAAATTTAGGAAAGTTGTTTTTTTCTTATTATGGACCCAAGGCATTTCAATATTGATATTTGATTTTCAAAATCTCAACAACAAACAATGGCAAGATTCCTAGTAATTAACTCAATGGCTTGGTTTTGTTCTCTTTTATTCTATCATGCCTAACTTGATAAGAGATTGTGAATAAATTCTAGTTAAATTTACTAGGAAATCCCTACTAAATTTCCTATAGTGTAATTTTTAGGATAATATTTTAAACACAGCCTAATATTTTGTTTCTGTTTTCAAAATTTACATCAGAAAGCTGTATTCAAAAGGCTTATTTTATCATTATTCCTTCTGCCCACGATAGGACTTTTCAGAAGCATTGCTTTCTATTCTAATGACATTAGAAGAATTACATGGAAATCTTGACACACACATGGATTTTTCATTTTTCACGTTGTTTAACTCAACTACGAAGACCCAAGCTATCGTTTTAATATTGGAATCTTCACGCAAATACTGTTTAAGTTAAATCATTCCATTTCAATTTTGTTTAAAAGCTTCCCTTCATGGCCTCAGAAGAGAAAAAGAGATACTACCCACAGGACACAAATCTGGAAAGAATAATCACATGAAGAATGGATACATAAATTTTTACCCAAGCAAAATGAATGTAATTAGGTCAGTTTTCTGAATATGTTTACCTTTCTATATACATATTGTTAATGTGTAGTTTCCTGTATAATAATATGCAGTATGTACTCAGGCACAGACAAGGTATGGCTTAAAAGGCATTTACATTCTTGTTTCATTAAATTAATATTCATTAATATTATATAAGTGTGTATAAGTTTAAAGGGTCCTTCCCCCCCCCCCACTTTCAATTTACTGAAAGGTCATATTTTCCACAAAAATACTGACTCTCAGCTGTATCTCTCTGCATTATTAATTCTTCTAAAATCCATTATCTAAATAGTTTATAAATAATCCACCTGGAGAAATACAATTCATTGAAGCAATATAGGAATAATAGTTACTTTTCTAGTTATTGCCAATATTTGATATCATCAAAGAAAAAATATTAAACAGTCATTTAACTCATTGATACGTTAGTCATTCTACAAATGATGACTCTTGCCTTTCATTCACGAGGAATGGTTGACCATTACTTTCAAATAAATATTCTAAGTTGCTTTGAAAAGAAAAAGTCACTTGTAGGAAAGATGACTTTCTTAATCTTTTATAGTGTAGAAGTTTTAAGTTTCCAATAAAAAAGACACAAACCATCTAATGAAATCTGCCAAATAGATAAAGGCAGTCACTAAAAGAAAGAACAAGATTCAACTGCTCTATTAGCAGTGAACGTATGTCACCAAATAGGAGAGGCAGTTTCTATATTAAGGAGTTTCTATATACGTTGAGTTTTTAAAAATAATAATAATGCACACAATATACAAAATCATGTCAATATACATTTTAGTGTGTGGCATAAAGGTGGTCGTTTGCATGTGCATTGCTCCGTGCTGCTCAATGGCAAAATAAATTGCTCTATGTTATTGTTATAAGTTAAAATGATGAAGAGAAAATCAAAGCCGTAAGTGTTGCCTTAAGGCAATTGGTTGTTCAGAGTTTGTCTTAAGAGTTAGTGATTGTATTCACAAATCATGAGGAAGAGATCACAAAAGGTATAAAGGAAAAAGGCAATACGTCTAAGAAGTAGACAATCTGGTAGGACACGTTGGTGTTCTTAATACGTCTTAGGTATTGAAAAGAGATAAATGCCCATTACCCCCCCAAATAAATAACCCAACATCAAGGAAACAGCATTCACTGGACAGGAGAATTCTTAATGTGCTATTTGGTTAGTTACTACGTCCACCCAGGAGCTACTCACTATTCATTAAATGCATTCTCTTATTCGGATATAGGCCCTTCAACAAAGAAAATCCAGATGAAGCTTACGGTTATTCCTGCAAATATTACTTATGTTAATGTGGCATATGCTGCTCATTACAGCCCGTACGGTCGCACCTCTGTCTGATCTAGCAGTTGACACTCACACACACACACACTCACACACACACACACACACACACACACACACACACACACACACACACACACACACACCTCTGATTCAACAAACTAATTTCTCTCCAGGGGTAAAGGCCACGATCCTAAGCAGGCATGACCTGTCTGTCATTCCAGCAACACGTCCTAGCAACTCAAGAACGCTCGCTTGAGTTTTCTTTCCTGCTTCTCCATGTGCTCCAGGGTCATCATAAAAAATAAAATAGAATAGACTAGAATATAAAATGAAATAGAATATAAAATAAAATAAAATAAATAGAATAGAGTAGAATAAAATAAAATAGAACAGAATAGTATAGAATAAAATAAAATAGAATAGAATAAAATGAAATAGAATAGAAAATAAAATAAAATAGAATAAAATAGAATAGAATAAAATAGAATAGAATAAAATAAAATAATAGAATAAAATAGAATAGAGTAGAATAAAATAAAATAGAACAGAATAAAATAAATAGAATACAATGAAATGAAATGAAATAGAATAGAATAAAATAATAGAATAGAAAATAAAGTAAAATAAAATGAAATAGAATAGAATAAAATAAAATAATAAAATAAAATAGAATGAAATAGAATAGAATAAAATAAAATAGAATAGAATAAAATACAATAAAATAGAAAATAAAATAGAATAAAATAGAATAAAATGAAATAGAATAAAATAGAATAAAATAGAATAGAATAAAATAAAATAGAATAAAATGAAATAGAATAAAACGAAATAGAATAGAATAGAATAAAATAAAATAGAATAGAATGAAATGAAATAAAATAAAGCACCGCCCTGGCTCCGTGACCGCTGATGGGCTGAAACCTGCAGAGCTGTCCCGTCTCCCTGTGTGACAGTGGCGAGCGGCGCAGCTACTGGTTAGACCTGGTCTCACACTCACACCCCGGGCCGGGTGCACGCCCGCTCCCCGGACACCTGCTCCGTGCAGACACCCCGGGGCGGTGCTCCCCGGGCCGGGTGCACGCCCTACCGGTGCTCCCCCGGGCGGTGCTCCGTGCACACTCCCCGGGCCGGGTGCACGCCCTCCTGGTGCTCCCGGGACACCTGCTCCATGCAGCAGACTCCCGGGGGTAGTGCTCCCCGGGCCGAGTGCTCCCCGGGGTGGTGCTCCGTGCAGACTCCCCGGGCCGGGTGCACGCCTGCCCGGTGCTCCCTGGGGCGGTGCTCCGTGCAGCCACCCCGGTCGGGTGCACGCCCTCTCGGTGCTCCCAGGATACCTGCTCCGTGCAGACTCCCTAGGACGGTGCTCCCCGGGCCGGATGCACGCCCGTCCGGTGCTCCCCGGGGCAGTGCTCCGTGCAGACTCCCCGGGACGGTGCTCCCCAGGTCCCCCGGCTCACTCACCCTCCTGGGCGGGCTGCGGGCTCCGCTGCCCCAGGCCGCCGAGCAGCGCGCTGCAGAGCAGCAGCAGGCTGGGGACTGGACGAGGCATGGTGCTGCAGCCGAGGCCAGGCAGCGGCGCTGTCCATGAAGCCCGCGGCGGCTGTGCGGGGCAGCGCCGGCCGCACCGGTTACCATCTCCCCGCGCGCACGCCGAGCTCCACACTGCCGACGAGGAGGAGCCGGGCCGCCCGCCGCCCGGCCGCGCTTGGGGCGCTGCGGGGTCCTAGCGCCGCACGCACGGCGAGCTCCACACTACGGACCAGGGCGCCGCGGGGTCCTAGCGCCGCACACACGTCAAGCTCCACACTGCGGAGGAGGAGGAGCCCAGCCGCCGCAGCCCAGCCGCGCTCGGGACGCCCCCGGGTCCTAGCGCCGCGCACACATCGAGCTCCACACTACGGACCAGGGCGCCGCGGGGTCCTAACGCCGCGCACTCGCAGGCTGTGCAGCTGGGAGCTCAGGCCTGGGAGGGAGGGAAGCGGGACCGCCCTGCGGGTCGCCCTGTCCCGGGGGGCGATGAGTGCACAAGTGCTGCTGAGACAGTAGGGGAGAGAAGGGGTGTGCAGAGAGACGGGAAACACCTTTATGGGCAGGGAAAAGCAGCTATGGGGTTTGCTAGATGTAGAGGCCTGCCCTGGGGAAACCAGACACCCTGGGAGGGGTGTCCTATGTCCCCATGTGCGTGCAGGAGACACTGAAATACCAGAGAAATGCTTGTTATTAAAGGAACGGAGCCTTTCATTAATAATAATAATAATAATAATAATAAATGATTGTATAGTTCAAAGGAAAAGGAAGATTAGGCCTTTCCTCTAGAGCAGGGGTCCCCAAACTTTTCAGCCCGCGGGCCGCATTAACTATCAAACAGCAGTTTGGGGGCCGACTACACACTCGAGGTCCAAATAAAAAAGAATCAAATCATAGATGTCGTTTTAAATTATTTATTTAATATTATTTTATTCAGATAAAAAGGTCTCCACGGGCCGGATGAGAGGGTCATAGTTTGGAGACACCTGCTTCTAGAGGTTCAGTGTGATCATAACTCTTCATCAATTCCTTGTGGTATAAACATACCCACGCCAGACCAGGGAGACTTTTCAGTTTTACACCAAATGCGGTCAGGGCTTTTAAAGATTTACTTTATTGTTTTTTGACAGTGAGAGACGGACAGACAGATAGATACAGAGAGAAGAGGGAGGGCCCAAAACAGTCTCCATAGTTGCACATCATCGGTTTTTCCACATAGTTTCATTCCACGGGTGGGTGTGGGGCTGCACAGGGCAGGAATTGGGCGAGGGTCTCACCCCGGTGAGAACCGAACTGGGGGAGATCCCCAGTTCAGCATTTGGGTCCACATGGGCCGGGACCGGGACTTGATCCTCAGTCCCTGGGGCTGCAAAGTGAGCGCTTAACCCACTGAGCCATCCTGGCTTCCCAATAAATGGTTTCTTGTATGTCCAGTTTCCTTACTGGACAATGTGATTGCAATCTAGTGGAACAAAATTGTGTTGTGATTTATACCGTATTTTGAAAAGTAGTCTCAATTTATCTTTCAAGTGTGCTCCGGAAGATGAATCCTCAAAATTTTTCTATTCTACACAGAAGACAGACTCACGTTCCAAGTACAACTTCAGGAAGACAAGGTAGGTCAACAATTTTAAGATCTTTAAAAAAAAGAAAAATCTGCCTAATAAGATGTTCAGTCCACAAACCTGGTGTTTTGCATGAGAGAACACAATCGTCACATGAATAAATTAGTGACTTTGGATAATAGTTCCTTGGCTGGATGGAGACTAGGAGGTAGCGGAAGCCAAACAGGGTGGTGACCTTGCTCCGTTTTCTCTGTGTGCCTTGTGACTTCGTGTCTCTAGCTTCTTCCCACATTACGTCACCAGAGGCAGTAGGACCCTCTTCAAGTGCCAAGTCTGTCAGGATTGAAAATACGGCTGGACGCTGAACAGAGGACTCAGATAGTGGTGACCTCGGCGTTTTGTAAAGTTCCAACACACAGGAGTCTTTCCATAAGGCCCGGTTCCATTGTTCTAGGGTGAGATAACTTTTTTTTTCTTCTGAAACTTGAAAGAAAATAAAGTCTTATGGGGAAGGGACAATTTAAAAACATTTTGGAAAAACATGCCAATGTGCTGACCTCAGCGTACATTGTCTCACACTATATCTCTTGACATTTGAACTGCTTGTCACCATGGAAAGGAATGTTCATGTATGAAGGAAGCTACCCTAGGGTGAACGTGAGTCTAAAGCAATTGCTGGCCTGGGAATGTCATGTAAATAATGTAAGATCTCTCCATGATAGACTAAGTCAGGAGACTTCAGATGGTAAGTAAGGAGTTTCTGCAATCTGTACAGCTTTTCTGGATATATACAGAAAAGACTGATACCAGGGAATGGAAGACAGTGATGAGTTTTGCCAACATAGGAGTAGGAAGGCTAGAGGTGATGGCAGCAATTCAGGGAAGGCCATATCAAAAAAGGCGTCCTTGAGTTCTAGCTGGAAGGAGGAGTAGGTGTTCAGTACCTGGGAATAGTTCAGAAGGCACTGCAGGTGTATAGACGGAACACACAGTCCTAATTATTTCCAAGTGAAGACAAAAAAAAAAGGCATCTGACATATTCAGAGCATAGACTGTGTGTCGTGCAAAAATGGCCAGCACAGGAGATGAACAGAAGGGATGTTCTTCAAAACTGCAGGACGTTCTAGGCCACGTGATTGTGATTTTACAATAGATTCGAGATCAAAGACAGACAATCTAAAGCACTTCCGCCATCCTTACTGATCAGATCTGACTTTGGGGCAGAAAATTGTCTTGACAGCACAGAGCAGAGCGTCTCCACCAGCAGTGTATGAACCATCTGCTACTGAAGTTCCCAAAATACCGATTAAAAATGCACATGCCTCTGCCCGTCCCAGTCTTCCTGAATCTGCATCACTGCGGTGGAGACCCAGGAAACTGCAACTAGACAAGCCCCTCGGGTTATCCCGTGGTCCCTGACATTTGAGAACTAACGCTGAGTGTGAAGGAAGGAAAATCCGTGGCAAGAGGGTGAGTTGGGAGGCTATTTTTGAAGTAAAACGAGAGTCATAACGAACTGAAATAGAACCCATCGAACAGCAAGAGAGAAGACACATGATGAAATCAGAATTCATGCTTGAGGTGAAACAAACAACATTCTCCGAAATAGATGTGGGGTTTGAGGAAGGGGCAATAACTAAGATATTTGCAATAGTTAGTTCACCTACTATTCATAGTTCAGTGCAACAGAATGTGAGTGCCTAATGTGTGCCTAGTCTTGTGATGCTGAGGGTAAAAACACGAATAAGATCTTCTCCCTGCCCTTTACAATAATTTAGATCACATGGAGGAAATATGTCAAATGTTAGAAGTATGTACTCGTACGTGGTGGAAGGGCGGTAATCACGTTATGGGTTAAAGGATGCTTTTCCTTGGAGTTGATGGCAATTGAGTGGCATCTGGAAAGTTGTGTTCTAATGAGAAGTGTTCTGAGAAGAGAGAACAGACAGAAAAGTGTGCTTTCTGGAGGAAGTGGCAAAGATTTCTATTATTCGAGCCTAGATTTTGACATGATGTCAAGGGATCTGGGAAAGAGGTGACAGGAAGGTTAGGAACTAACAAGGTTATGAGGAATTCTGGGAACTCTTCGAAGGAGCTTGGGTTTGAGGGTGATATGGAACAGAAGAGAGAAATCCAATTTGCATTTTAGAAAGATCATTTTTGACGTATTTAAGGAGAGGAGGGTAAAATGAAAGCTAAAAGGAGCCAAGGGACCAATTCGGAGCCCTTTGCTGTAGGATAGCCAATGTCATGAAGAGGTAAAAATGGGCTCTTAGATCAGAGTAACCTACCTGACTGCCCAGCTCTATTGCTCTTAGTAAAAGTCTAATAATAGCAGATTCTATCTCATAGGCGTATTGTGAGGATGCTATGAGATTTGGGGTAGTACAGATAGAGTATAAGTCTATAGTAGAGGCATTCAGTAGATTTTTTTATCTTAATCTGGATGCAAGATCTAGAGATTATGATACTGAGCAGTGAGAATTACAAATCACACAAATATGAATTCAGGAATGGCAAAACTTCGTAACAGATTGATTATGAGATGGTGTAGAGGGACATGTCTAGGAGGACTTTCAATCTCTGACTTGAGTAAAGAGATTGTTAAGAACTCAAGACAGGGGAAGCGGGGATGGCTCAGCGGGTTAGGAGCTTGCTTTGCAGCCCCAGGGACTGAGGATTGAATCCTGGCCCCAGTCCATGTGGACCCATGTACTGAACTGGGGTGAGCTTCCCATACGGGAGGCCCCCAGCCCAGTTCTCACCCTGCACGGCCCCTGCCCACCTGTGTGGAATAAAAACATGTTGAAAATTGATGACATACAACTATGGAGACTGCTCTGGGCCCTCCCCCTTCTCTCTGTCTCTCTCTGTCTTTGTCTCTCTCTTTCTCTGTCAAAAACAATAAAAATCTTAAACACACACACACTAAGAATGCAAGAGAGGTTTGAGGAGATACAGTGAGCATGAGATACAGAACTTTCTACTTGAGGTATGTCTAGTTGAAGTGACCTGAGGGAGAGCCAAGGATCGACGAACTATTAGGAGATGAAGACCAGGGCTGGAGTTGTCTCTGTGAAAATAATTTTCTTTGCAAATAATTACCATATAAAAAATAAGTAAGTTCATTCACAGAAGCAGTGTTGGTAGAAAGATAAGTTGGCCAAGGATGAAACCCTAGTATATATCAATATTTAAAAGGCAGGCAGAAAGAGAGAAGGGCTAATAACTAGAAAAGACTAGCGTATTAGGAGTCAAACTTTTTTTTTTTTTTTTTTTTAAATGCTGAGATAGGCAGAGCCAAGGTGAGTTTTATTTTTTTATTTTTTTAAATATTTATTTATTTATTTTTGACAGGGAGAGAGAGAGATACAGAGACAGAGAGAGAACTGAACTGGGGGAGCTCCCAGTTCAGCATATGGTTCCGCACGGGCCAGGGCCGGGATTCGATCCCTGGTCCCCGGCGCTGCAAAGTGAGCGCCTAACCCACTGAGCCATCCCGGCTTCCCCTAGGAGTCAAACTTTTTAAGGATTTCGTAAAGAGTTCACAGTCCACGGTGCATGCCAAAAATGTCCAATGAGACTGATTGGAAGTGACATTGGATTGGACAACTGAAGTTTGACAGCTTTGGTGGGAACAGGTTCTGTAGAGTAATTGAGCTGCAAGTAGAATTAAGATAAAGGAATAAGTGGAAAGCAAACAAGTAGAAACAGCATGTGTACTACTCTTTGAAGAAGATAGGCTTAGAAGAAGAGCCATCCTACCAAAGGGGAAACCAAGATGCAATAAGAGCATTAAAATTTTTGATAAGTTTATAGGATTTCTCTTGCATGTGCCTCTCTAATGATGCAATTAATTGACCAAAGCATGTAGTAAATCAGATTTGGGGCATGGAAGTAAGGTAGGAAAATAGTGACTGCTGGTTAGCACGTGGTGAGGTGCAAGTACAGATATTTGGATCAGCAGTTAAGTATAAAACAGGAAGCCTAGAAAAAAAAGTGTGTTAGAAATTGCAAGTTACTTAATCATTAGTGAATTAGCTTAAGTTACTGTAGTAGGTGAAATTATAATGGGAAAGATCATAGACAGGGAGGGGAATATGATTCTGTTAAATAAAATGTTGCAAAGGCAGATTGAGGATGTATAATTATCACATTGTTTGAATAGGAATAAATATTATAAAAGAAAGGTAAAGAGAGAATGTGTCAGGAAAGACAGTGGAGATTAAATTTTTAGGAAGGGACAATCAATCAAAAAAAAAAAGTTTGATGAAAATTGAAAACAAAATAATTTTTCCAGCTAACAGAAAGACTATAGGACTGGGAAACCTCTCTCAGAAAATGTTTAGGACTTCAGAATCCTTTAAAGCCTATTCTTTTACAGTTAAGCAAGAGACTAAAACTTCAGAGCAACTGAAATATTGGTGTTATTATGTTCACAAAGTCAAGGCCACAATAGGACAGTATCTGAAAGATCTTGCCTGTATACAAAGAAAATATTAGGAAATTACTTTATGAGAAACTTAACAGGGGATCTTGTGTTGTTTAAGTGTTCGAGACTGATTACAAGAATAAAACAAGTTCCAGAAAGGCTCTTAAAGGGCTGTGACTTTTGGGGTCAATACTGAATTTTGAATTTAAAAATAGTCACAGTAGGTTGCACAAATTAATTTGCTGTATTTTATCCGATACCCACTGAATTAATATATCTTTAAACAGGCAACTTCAGGCAACAAATATATAACTTAGCAGGCCTGAATTAATTGAAAAACGCTAATTCTAAATTAGAAAGATTTCATTCAATTGTTATAAAGTAGTCAAAGGGCAAAAGAAAAATGAAAAAGAAATGATCGTAATTGTAAGTTGCTTGTTAGAATTAAGCAACGCTACTTAAAGCGTTCTCTGACACTCACTTCTACAATTACCCCTGGAATATTTATCCTTTTTCAAGAACAAACTTAACTACTACCATTCATTCCTAGTCTTCTATTTCTCTTGACAAAAGACAGTTAAAACACACCAAAAGTTCATCTTAAAATACAAGGAAAACATCCCAAGCTCTAAGCAAACTCTGAGTAAGGGCATACGAAACTGAGGTGGTGTGAGAGTGAAGGGGGTATTTTGGCTGAAATAAAACCAAAATAGTTTTAAAGCCCAGTTTTAAGAAATAATCACATAGACTTACACACAATACATTAATATCCATATATACATTCACATTAAACACACGCGTGCGCACACACATGGGAAATACTGTATCAAGACACCGTCCAATAACGTTTTTAGAGCAGGATGCGTCAATCTTTAATATGGGGAAGATTGGGGAGCTTGTTAAAATGCAGAGTCTGATTGAGTAAATTGAGTGCAGTCCTGAGATTCTAATTCTAATCTGACTAGTCCCTCGGCGACATCTTCGGCGGGTCTGTCAAAATTTTTTATTGTAAAGTTCTAGAATACACACATTATTTTTTGAAAATTGGTATAAATATGTAGATATAGTTAAATACAAGCATTAAATATTACAAAGTCAGATGGTAAAAATATAGAAATTCATGGCATGATTCAACCTTATCTTCCAATAAAGTTCAAAATGAACTTAATGCTTTCGGTGATACTATATTACCCTTAGACTGTCTTTTATTTGAAGATATAGAGTCAAGACTAATTTATCACTACTGTGAACTTTTATTTCACTTCTATCTAAATCACTCTAAGAGTTTTATCATTTTCTTTTTTTTGTTTGTTTTATCATTTTCTGATCTGCATTGTTATTTAACTGATTTAAGTGTATGAATAATCTGTCCAATATTTTAAGTTCTTTAATGATGAAGTACATACTAAACATGATCTAGAAGAAAGAAGACATTGTTCAAGAATGTATAATAATTCTTTCATTTTATTTTAGTATGTTGAATATGTGGTAATTACAGTTTGATGATAATTTTTCAAGATATATTTTAAGAGGTCAAATTTCAACAATCCAAGGAGATTCGTAAAGCTTAACACACTTAAGAAAACTGTTGTAAAAACAAACCCATGATTTAATGTAAAATGAATTTGGGTTAACAAGTCCTAGGAATTTTACCGAAAGATGAAGAAGTATTGTCCCTTATTTCTAATAAACTAATTTTAAATACAAAATAGCAGCTTAATTTTCTCGATATATTGATATATGGTTCAGTAAAACAAGTAATAGCAATAAGGTTTACCCATTGAAGGAAAATGTTTAGATGATGTCATAACTGAAGTCCCATTTATGGCTCAAGTTTAAATGTAAGTGCATCCATAGTATGTTTAACAAAAAAGGAAAAGGTGGTAAAGAATAATTAAATGCTCTATAAAAGGATATTTTGAGAACACATGGCTTTAATTTTGGTTCTCAAGAATCTTATAAGCCTACACAAAGAATAGCATTACTCAATACAAAATAAAAAAGAAAAAAACATTAGCTGACTATGCACATGTCTAACATAGTCGTTAGTTCAGCTAGGAACCAGAAAAATAGTTCATATTAAGTCATAAGGATCTTATATATCTAATAACATTTCCTTAAATAAACTATACCTATATCACAGAGGTGATTGATACTCAAGAAAAAAATAAATTAAGGTAAAATTTGTATAATTACAAATATGAATTATATAATTCTTTTTCTAGAAAAAAATTATACCCTCCTCCAGTTCTTAATTATGGCCATGAAAAGATTCAAAATATGTAAGTTGTATTCTTATTATTTCAAATAAGTGAAGTTGGCCATTTTTATTATTTAGTGAGTTTAGGCTTAGATGTCCAGTAATTCTTTTTCTTTTTCTTTTTTTTGTTTTACTATTTTATTGAAATCTATCCTTACATTCCTTTCTTCTGATTTGACTTTATTTCTATTATTTCCAATTTCTTGAGTTTTTTACAGTTGTCTGAAAACTGTAATTAAGTTTAGCACTTAAGTTGGGTCCTGAAAATCCATTTAGTTTCCACTGTTTAGTTCTATTTCTATCATAATATTCTGTATAAATACACAGTTATTCACTAGCATGATATTTTATTTCTAAACACACGCAATGTTTAGAGCTCTTTTCTGTGATTATCAATATTATGTTTTGCATTTTGGTCATAGTAAGTACGCTATTGCTTTTTTCTCTTTTTTCTTCCGTCCTTCCTCCCAATAATGATTTTTTGAAACACTTGCAAGAGTGAAAACCCAAGGGAACATTTGGATCTTTTCCAATTCCCATTAGAGTAGCTGGAATAAATGTCCAAGCCAAGTTCAGGTATAGGAAGTCTGTCTGTGGGAGGCGGTATCGCGTTTACACACACGAAGCAGGGACGTCCTAGCTCTGCCAGGACTCACTGCACTGCATGTCAGGAAAGACCATTCACACCAAGGCTCTGCCTGGGAACCCGCCATAGGCCATGCCGTCCACTAGAGGGCGCTGCAGAGGGGGCAGCCATTGACCTGAAGATGGAGGTGTTCAGATGAGCAACTGTCTCAAAGCCCAGAGGGCTTGTTAGTAAGGTGACCAACCGTCCTCCTTTAGGGAGGACAGTCCTCCTTTTGGAAGTTCTGTCCTCCCTTGAAAAGTGTCCTCCTAGATGTCCTCCTTTTCGACTTGTGTTCAGTTTTTATCCACAGAACGACCAGACATTAAAGTAGACGACAATTGTCTATTTGAAGAAATTAGAAAACTGAATATTTATTTAAATTCTTTTTTTTTAAATTTAATATTATTATATTTTATTGTTAAATTTAATGGGGTGACATTGGTTGGTAACAATCAGACAGTTCCCCAATGGACAACTCCATATCACATCACCCATGCATCGCATTATGTGCCCAGCTCCCAGAATCAGGTCCCCCTCCAACCCGATATATCTGGTGCCCACTCCCCACTCCCCACACAAATCTCCCTCCCTCCTCCCCCCTCCTCCCTCCTCTCCACGCAAACACCAAACCATTGAGTGTGTCCATAATGCTGGTGCCCTCTCCCACCTCCCCTCCCTCTCGCCCTCCCCCCTCCTCCCCTTCCCTCAGGCAATCACCAAGTTATTGGGTGTGTCCATAGGTCTCTGTGTCTTTGTAACTTTCAGTTTTATATTCCACCTATAAGTGAGGTCATATTTTTCCGGATTCTTTCATTCTG
>PVKE010010392.1:0-42565 GCA_004027555.1 Craseonycteris thonglongyai | reverse complement strand
TTTTTGACAGAGAGAGAGAGAGAGAGAGAGACAGAGACAGAGACAGAGAGAGAACTGAACCCAGTTCAGCATATGGGTCCACACAGGCCGGGGCCGGGATTCGATCTCCGGTCCCTGGCGCTGCAAAGTGAGCGCTTAACCCATTGAGCCATCCCAGCTTCCCCAGCATAGTCTTGAACACACTTGAGGTTAGCAAACTGAAAATTCGAGGCAAACACTAAAGTCATAATTTTTTCTTCTATAAAGATTTATTTTATTGTTTAAGAGAAGGTGAAAGAGAGAGAGAAGAGAGGCGGGCCCAGAGCAATCTCCATAGTTGCATATCATTAGTCATGACATAGTTTCCATTCCACATGTGGATGTGGGGCAGCACGGGGCAAGAACCAAAGCAGGGGCCTACCACATGGGAGGCAAGACCCTTCACCACTATCCCAGCAGTTACCAGTTGCATCACAGTTCAGCATATGGATTGGCACAGACCAGGGTTGGGATTCAATCCCTGGACTTAATAGTTGCAAGGCAAGTGCTCAACCTATTGAGCTATCCCAGCATCCCCAAAGTCATAATTTTTAAGTGAGATGTGACTTGTACCTAAGAATTATTTGCTTTCCAAAACAAAAGTAAAAAGTGAGTGGAATAAAATTTCTCTAATACAATTTACTTCATAATATTCTATAAAGTCTATATAGTTGCTACTTGTATAAAAGACCATCATTTAGAGAAAGAAAGTGAATTTGAAAAATAAACAATAGCTAGCTAATGTTCAGTTCTGGTTCTTAAATGTTTGAAGACAACTGTTGAAGCCCTGGCCTTAATGAGTGGAGTTTTCTAGGCAGCAAATATAATCTAGTTCTTTGCATTTCTGTGTTTTCTTATCCTCAGGACTCATAGATTTTTATCTCCTAAAACCTACCACCTGTTTTCCATGGATTGGCGGGGGAGATGGTTTTGGGATGATTCAAGAACATTACATTCATTGTGCACTTTATTTCTATTATTACACTGTAATATATAATGAAATAATTATACAACTAATCTAATGCCACAACTGATCTGACAGGAAGCAGAGCTCAGGTGGTAATGCAGGTGACTGGAAGCAGCTCTAAAGACAGATGAAGCTTGGCTTGCTTGCTGGCCCACTGCTCACCTCCTGCTGTGCAGCTCAGTTCCTAACAGGCCAGGAACTGGGGAGGTTAGGACTCCTGACCAACAACACTAGTATAGAGATGCTTACACATAAATTACGGACTTGGGATAAAAGGCAGCATAAGCAACAGTTGATGGTAAAACAAGGGAGTCAAATCATAGATAAGGTGACCAGATTTTAACATTGGTAAAGCGGGACACCATTGACCAAGGGGGAGGGGGTTCTTGATTAAAAATTTGGTCTACATGGAGCAACAAAAATTTTCATAGAATGCAAAAATAGTATTATAATATATATTTTTTAATTTCAACATAAGTACAATTTACAAATATAATACATTAAAAAAATTATGTATAGTATTATTTTATTCTTTGGCATATTTCTCATTTGAGTGAATTTTTTTTAGTAGATTGCTGTCGTTGTTTAAAAGGTCATGAAATTTTTCACAAGAATTTGTTAAATTATTTTCACACTTAAAATGGCTTTTAAAGTCTCAACACTTAATTGTGATTATTCTGATGTCCACACTTTATTTACCATAGAAAAAACGCGTTCAGTCGCAGCATTAGTTCCTGGTAAGGACAGCGCGTATTTCACAATTTTTAGTGCATTATTGTATGGAAAACATGGTTTGTTTCAAAATGATGAAATATTTGTAACCATTTGTTCTCTATTATGATTTCTTCTGATGCCCAAGATTTAACCTTTTCCTTATCAATATATATTTTTAATAATGATACCTCATTAAAAAGATCATTTTCGGAAATATTACTATATGGGAAATTTTGAGTAATATGATAGAATGATTTTTGCACAACATTCCAATTAAGTTCTTGTTTTAATGTAACCCAATGAAAATGTTCAATATCATTGTAATGTATCGTCCATTCTTCTAAATAATCTATGCAGTTATTATAGAACTTTTTAACATGATTCATGATATCTGCACGATTTGTTGCACCTTGTTCTTCTAGCTGGCTTATACTGTTACGGATAGTTAACAGAAGGAAATTACTTTCTAACCGCTCTTGACACTGAAATTTTAAATTATTAACTTCATTTGCTACTTCGATTACCGAAATTTTGTCACCTTCAATAAGTTTTATAGCATTTTGAAAGAGAGCTGCTTGATTGTGTACAAACTCTAGCCAAATTTTTGAAGATTCTTTTTCAAAAAACTCTTCTAAAATTCTAGGACATTTATCCTGTGATAGAAAGGATTTCAAAGGATCGTATATTTTCAAAATTCTTTCGACAGCTGGCAAAAGAGCTAACCAGCGCACTTTACTGTATCCAAGTAATTTCTGATATTCGACTTCCGCAGTTTCACAAAATTCTTTAAGCATTTCAATGCGCACAGTGTATATATAGAAATAAGAATATATTTTAATAACAATATTTTCCACATCTACGGGCAACAAGTCAGCAGCTGTTTGAATGGCGGTACGTATTACGTGTGCTGCACAACCAACACCAATAATGTTTTGATTAAGGTTTTCGTTTAATTTATAAAAAGTATTATTTGTACCTCTTCTCGCTTTCCCTCCAAAATTTGCGTTCGTGTTGTCTGCACAATATGCAATCATTTTATGTTTTAAATTGTTTTTTTCCAAAATATTAATTAATAATGGAACTGAAAATTATTTCAGAAGTTTCGCCGGGCAAAGAAACAAAATCTAAAATTCTAATTTTTATTCCAGTTTCCGAATCAAAAATTCTAATAATGGTTGGAAATAACTTTATATCCTTATGATTAGATGCGTCAGAATATATGTATATAAAATTAATTTTTTCTAGATTTTTGTTTCATTCTGAAAATGTATATGGGGAAAGCACATTAGACACAATTGCCTCGGATTTTGTAAATTTTTTGTTGAATAACTTTTTGACAACTTGTGATGTACAGTCCATAGATCTGAAGGAATGATTGTGATTAATAGCATGAAAAGACATAAGTCCTTCTGCTAATGCTAATTCCTTTTCTTCATCTCCATAAGTTGTTTTCCGAAAAAATTCCTGTATTTTGGAGGAAGATGCAGCAGTATTTAAATATCTTTTATGTTTCTGTGTCTCCAAGTGCTTTGAAATATCATTCTTCCCACCGTGCGAAATAGAAAATTCACCATTACATTTCTCACATTTTACCATGTAATCGCTTTTGGTTTTTTTAATAAAAGGAAATTCACTTCTTAGATCATCGTTGAATTTGCATCCTCTTTTCTTACTCATTATGTTAAAAATCTAAAAAAAATAATTTAAAATTATATTATAAATTATTATATACATACTGCTTAAAAACACAGTAAGTAGGTACATAATTACATGAACATATTTTATTGTTAGTTTATAAATTAATTTGATTGTTATAAAGTAACTATATTTTTAAAATTATTTTAATTGTAATCCTATATTTCTTTCTAAATAATAACAATACTAACTTGTATTATTTTTCCTCTGAATTTGCCGTAAGTTGTGTCACTTTCAAGGTCGGCGCTAGACTTTTTGCCGCCACTATAAAATATAAATAATATGAGTACTGTTTGCTAAATTCAAGAAAATTTACCGGTATGTACTTATGAAATAAATAAATAAACTACTTACCTAAATTATCTGAATAGCTGATTTGTTGACATCACCTATTTAACTAGCACTAGCACGCAGTGCGATGTGTATCGTCTGAGAGACAGTTACAAAATGTTTTCATTGTTGCCAATGCCAAAAAATGCCATTGTTCATTAAGTCCAAATAATGGTGGTCGAATTCTAACAACTGATCAACAATGCAAACTTTGATAAGCAGTTCTCAACAATTATTTGTTATTATTAAAGTTTAACATTATAAAATTAACAAAAATAATATAAAACTCATATCCTGGCGAAATAGCCACATGGCCGCCGAAAACCGTATATTCCCTTCCCGTTCTCCCGCCGTTCCCTAGCTTGTTGTGCATTCTTTCCAAAAATTGGGACTTTTTTAAAATGCCGCGCGGGACAGGGGACAAATTGTTAAAAATCGGGACTGTCCCGCCAAAAAAGCGGGACGTCTGGTCATCTTGATCATAGACCAAAGGGGCCTGGAGAGGGTAAGGGAGAGAGAACTAGCTGGTGAAAGATTCCTTAATCAAGGAGGCACTTGGTTCTCTGAAAACCAGGCCACAACCCTAATCCAGGTTTCCAATTCAGTATTTTAGAGTGTCAAATGATCTCAAGGAGTGTCAAAATCAACAAAACACCAATGAGCACTTCCTTTACATAAATAACTCACAGCTTCAACATGTCACCTGAAATGACAGCCTAGGGAAAAATGTATTAAAAAATTCTCCCTTTCAACTCTTATCCAGGCCTGAAACGCTTCACTTTCAGGTGGAACTTGAGAACCAGCCCATATAGTACAACATTCAGGACTTGAATTCTGCTCTAGTCCTTGTCTTCCTTCTTCCCCTTCCCCCAGTTTTGGCTCATGCACAGGAAAGCCTACCAAGCTTTGTGGTGCACTAAAAACTCTCGTGCCATTCTGTGTGATCCATATGCACAACTGGACCTCTGCTCATGTTAGGGAGTTTGTGAAATAGCCCTGTCAAAGCCCTAACTGCTAACAGCCTCCAGGCAGGACTTTTGGCCCTTCAAGTATAGACTCTGGCAACGTTACACTGATTTTTATCACATAGAAGGTTAGTCTCTGTTTCTGGAGTTTGAGGGCAAGGAGTTAATATAAACAGTGAGGACTCCCTAACAATCTCTAAGAGCTGAGGACAATATGAATTCAATGTACCTAACAGTTTACATGAAATGCCTTTTTCCTCCCCTGTTCTTCATGGAAAGAAAATCTGGAATGAGGAAATTATGTGGAAACAACTGCTTATTTCTTTGTATTAAAAATGAAATCTAAACACAAACTGTTTATTAAGCTTAAATACACATCAAGTTATACTGATTAAGCTCTTGTGATTAAGTGTGGCTAGAAATTTTGACTCCAGAGTCTCATCACTGTGACTAACGATCATGACTTAGACACGCCTCTGTGATGCTGTAGCACTTTGAGTAACAGGCACATTGCACAGTGCTTTGCTTTTCCTTCTAGACCAAGCACTGCTTGAGAGTAGAAGGCACACTAACATGTTTTAAAATCCCAAGCCCCATACAACGTTAGGCACATAGAAGCTCTTAAATAATTACTTCTGAATGGAAAGACATGATATGATGCTCATGAATTCAGGAGACAAATTTCTAACTAAAATTCTGCTATCTCTGAAGGATTCCAAATTAATAGTAAAACAGTATTATACTCTTCAAGCCCTACATGTCTGGACATTTGGTAATGTGATGCTAGTAAAAGTTTAGTAACAAATAACCTACTAAAAGAGATATAAAAGGAAAGGAATAAGCACCCAAAGAAGCAAATACAATTTTTTTTTTACCAACTCTGACTTCTTGAGCCCTCTTAGCATATTTAATATTTAGTATCCAAAAGAGCTACTGAAAAAGTAACAGAAATATAAACACAGAAAGGAAATGGTCTTGCCAACTACCATTTGCTTTCTATTTTCTTTTCAAATCTAATGACCTTAGAACCCAGGCCAAGAGGAAGCTTGTGAATTCAACACTCGAAAAATTTATTAACTGTATTAAGAGACCTAAATAAAAATTCACTCATGTGAACTTCATAACTTGGTTTGTTTTCACTATGTGCAGAACTATTGTCACAGCAACCAAGAGCAGCAGTTCCTACTCGTGAATTCTTTTTAACTACAAGTGTGGAGGGGGTGATACTGAAGCCTACCTACAGCTCTACAGCTCTGGATGGCAATGCTGATCTTAACCTCTAAAACTCATCAAATCTAATTCTTCTACCAGATTACACAGAGCATAAAACTGAGGTCCACTGTGAGTGACTACCCCAGGGCATATGTAAAGTTAATGGCAGAACTGGGCAAAACAGGTCTTAAGGCTGAGCCAGTAATCTACTACCTCAAACTATCTCCTTATAGCTCCTAGATTTGTGTTCATTGTGATAAACTGTATCAAAGTATTATACAAGTGCAAATGCAAACTTAAAAGAGCAAATATAGCAAAGTCTTCCCAGAGCACATTTCTGAGATGACCTGCATATTCTAATTGATTTAATTTTATTACCAAACATTATTTTTGATAACTGAACCTCAGAATTATCAGGTAAAAGAACACAAGGGGGGAAATGAATGACTACTAATCTTATACAGAGCCATTTTCTTTTTGATAGACCTTTGCTTTAAAGTAGCGGTGGTATTATAGCAATATGAGCCCAGCCCTACCACTGACAGACTAGCTGTGTGGCATCATCATTCAAGTCAATCTCTCTGGAAATCAGTTTTCACATCTTTAAAAAGATATGGAGGGAAGCCAGGATGGCCCAGCGGGTTAAGTGCTTGCTTTGCAGCCTGGGAACCAAGAATCAAATCCTGGTCTTGGCCCGTGAGGATTTATATGCTGAACTGGGTGTGCTTCCCATGTGGGAGGCCCAGAGTTTGGTTCTCACCCACTAGTTCGGCCCCTGGCTTGAGTGGATGTGCCTCCCATGTGGGAGGCCCCCAACCCAGTTCTTACCCAGCACAGCCCCCGCCCACCTATGTGGAATGAAACCATGTCAAAAACTGATGATGTACAACTATGGAGACTGCTCTGAGCTCACCCACTTCTGTTTCTCTCTGTCTCTGTCACAAACAATAAAGTAAGTGTTTAAAAAGAAAGATGTTGAATTAAATAATATAAGAACTCCTCCAGCTCTGAAACTCAAAAGCATCTAGAATATTAAGCATGTTTTCTTATAATCTGCAATGTTCTCCAGAAAGTGCCCATATTCCCCCCTCAAAAAGTTCTGAGTATATAGTTATCTCAGGTTGGAACAGAACTGAATGATAAACCAGTTAATAACACCCAACTAATACCTGAATCTCCTCTGAAACTACTTGTAACTGATGAATAATAGCCTTTTGGTTTATGAAGTAACTGCTCAGAGGTTTGCCATGGTTTAAAACACTTAGGGACCCTACAAAGGGGTGAAGGCATGGGAGGTTGCTCAACTAAATGGAAGAAGCTTTCCAGACCCTTCACTACATCCAAGCAGTACCAATATAATGTTTTATTTATCATTGTTCTGCTGTTCAAAAGAATTTTGGAAGTTCACTGATTTAAAGGCTGGTCTAGGCTTTTCACCCCCCCTTACCTCCCAAAAAATAGTACTGGTATGACAAATACACATTATTTTCACAAGAACCATACTACTAAATGTCCTCATGTATTTATATGCTATCATATACTATCATGAGGTTGTCCTTTTTCTGCATGTATATTTTTTATTGTAGTAAAATATACACAACATAAAACCATTTTAACTATTTTTGATGTATAATTCAGTGGCATTAATTATATTCACAATGTTGTGCAACATCACCACTATTTTCTAAAAATACTTCATTACCCCAAACAGAAACCCTGTAACCATTAAGCAATAACTCCCTATTCCCCCCACCAACTTCATTTTTTATAATTATATTCTCAAAGGTCTTAAAAACTTTCAAATTATGGTATGCTGCCACCAAGTGGCAACAGAGTGTCATGACTACCCAAGATTGGGCATTGTTTCAAAATAATCCCAGGGGTAGGTTTGGGGGAAGTGGAAATGTAGCTGAAACAAAAATTGTCATAGTCTGGTACCTGTTGAACCGAGGTGATAGATACACAGGGGTTGATTATACTACTCATTCTATATCTGTGTATGTTTAAAATTTTCCATAACAAATATTAAGAGTATGCCTACAGGAAGCTGGGATGACTCAGTGGGTTAAGTGCTTGCTCACTTTGCAGCGCCAGGGACCAAGGATCGAATCCCAGCTCGGGCTCATGCGGAACCATATGCTAAACTGGGGAGTTCCCCCAGTTCAGTTCTCGCTCTGTCTCTGTATCTCTCTGTATCTCTCTCTCTCTCTCTCTCTCTCTGTCAAAAACAATAAAAAGAATTTTTAAAAAACTTATAGGGAAGCCGGGATGGCTCAGTGGGTTAAGTGCTCACTTTGCAGCGCTGGGGACCGAGGATCGAATCCTGGCCCCGGACCGTGCGGACCCATGTGCTGAACTGGGGAGTTCCCCCAGTTCAGTTCTCTCTCTGTCTCCATCTCTGTATCTCTCTCTCTTTCTCTCTCTCTCTCTCTCTCTCTCTCTCTCTCTCTCTCTCTCTCTCTCTCTCTCTCTCTCTCTCTCTCTCTGTCAAAAATAAATAAATAAATAAATATATATTTTAAAAAAAGAGTATGCCTACAATATTACAAATACCATATATAGATTTCATGTTTTTAAACCCTAGAAACCTGAGGAAATATTTTATGCCTAATAAAAGTATCATTACATATTAATTTAAAAGTTTTATAACTGGATAGATTTTCAAGATTACATATTTATGCTAATTAACTTTATGTTGTATCCAATAAAAGCCTCATTAGCCACAAATGAAAAATCAAATTTGTCAATATTCAACTCCCACACGTATGCAGAAATAAATTCATACAGTGACTGCAGATGTAGTATTGTACTTTATCTCAATTAAAAAGGTTTTGTTTCTTTAATAGTAAGCACAGCTATTCAAAGGAGTCAACTCTCAACTATCTCCAATAGAAGGAAGCTAAGGGACAAATAAGTAGGTTGAAAACTGGCTTCATTTTCTTAAATTCTTTTTTTTTTTCTTTTATAAATTGTCATTTGACCAGATCACAGAAAAGTTAACACAGCAATTTTTAATTTTTCTAGCATCAGTAAGGAACAGAAGTTCCACCTGGATGAAATTTCTTGATAATAGCTGATCCAGTAGATAATTTTTATTTCAACCATCTTTACTGATATTATTCCAAAATATAATATGCATTCCTCTTATTTATAAAACATTAAATCCAAAGTAATTAAAAATTTTCATGATACATAATCATCATTAACATCAATTATTAAACTCTGATCCTTGCTGCTTAGAATCAAGTGTAAAATAAACATTTGCTTCTCTGAATGCCAGGTTCTTGGTTTTTCTCTTCAATGACCTATCTGAGGCTCTGACTTTGCTAGTGAAATTGCCTCCCCCTCCTAGGCAATTTTGGCCTCTTCCTCAAATTCAACTCTCAGCCTCCTGAACTCACTGATTCTAATGAATGCCCACTGCTTCTCTATTCCTGGCTAGCTCAAATGTCCCACCTCCTTGGTTTCAGCACTGTGCTGACCTATTTAATGGTGATGTGTTTTAGAATTATAAGAAATGAGAACCTTAGTGGAAGTTCAACTTTCCTATTTTACAGATGAGTAAAGCCCAGGAAATTAAGTGACCCATTCAAGATCACAGGGTTATTTAGGGGCAGAAAAAATATTAGTAGTCAAAACTGTTTGTTTCTATCTAGTCCAAAGGCTTTTTGCACTACTTACATCAACACTCAACATCCTGCAAGATTATCATATAGTAAGATACAAGGTGACAAAACTATTAAGGGAGACAAATTTTACCCAGATTCTTTAAATTCATGGACACTGGTCTTTCAAGGAATAAGATTAAAAAAAAACTAAAATATGATTTCTGTTATAGTAGGGGTGTCCAACCTTTTGGATTCTCTGGGCCACTCTGGAAGAACTGTCTTGGGCCACACATTAAATACACTAACACTACTGACAACCAATGAGCTAAATTTAAAAAAAAAAAAAGGAAAATAAATCTCATGTTTTAAGAAAGATTACAAATTTGTGTTGGGCCACATTTAAAGCCATCCTGGGCCACATGTGGCCCATGGACCGCAGGATGGACAAGCTTGTCTAGCAGCTAGATAAACTTGTGTTAAGGTAGCTTTACCACAGGTGCTTGCTTTCTTCCAGAACATGGAGGCACGGAACTCACAGGAATCAATCGCATTTAACTCAAACATAAGATAAAACTGTCTTGCAGAATCACACATAGCATACAGGTACAGTTTAGAGTAGGATATGCTTTAAACAAACTCTCTCTGACTGAATTTAAACCATTTAATTGGCAATTGATCTATTAATTTTTAATTCCATCCTTTCAAAAGAGCTGTGCTCACACCATGAGATTTTGAAAGCCTGCAAATGGGCACAGACATTAATATTTATCTAAATACAAGTAGTTTAAAAAAATCTTTGTTCAGAACAACTTTAAAGTCCTTAGGTACAAATTTTATGACAAGCCTTTTTTACGTCAATCTTTAATGCACAGGTTCTCAAACTGAAGTCTATGCTTCCTAAAAAAGTTTATCAATGAACTTTAGGAAGTCTGTGACTTACTAGAACTACACAAAATTCTGCATATATGTGCATACATGCATGTGTTGGGAGAGTAGATCTACAGCTTTCTCAGATCAGAATCACAGCTTTCAGTAAAACAGTTTGCAGCCTGTGGAGACAAGGCAGCTCACTGCTGACTGCAGCATGCTTAACAAAGGTCATGGGTTTGCTCTCCTCACATACACCAACCCCTTCTGGAATAGAGAACCTCAATATAGTGGTAATCCGGAGAGATGAGAAGTTCCCTGGTCACAAGACTGGGAGACAAGTCCACCATACATACTAAATCCACTATATCTTCCAACCAACATATCTCAATATTTGGTTCCTAACCACAGAGAGCATCAAGATATTTTTTCAGTAGTAAGATTACCCTTTATGGCCACACACTGAAGAGATGGGGGCAGTGAATGTAATGAGGTTGTAGTCCCTAAGGTCAAGGGCCTTCCAGCATCCATGAACTAATAAAAATCCTCCCTGAAATTACTTTAATTCAAATAGTACTACCACCTCTTAAAGTTAAATGTACTAACCTGTGTTAAAGTATTAACTCCTTTAATTTGCCCCCCCTTCCAAAAAAACCTCTTTGTCAAACATCAGGGATGGATTATTGCCCTCATTTTGGTACTCTATTTAGTATTTTGAGAATAAATCCTGTACTGAAGTATTAAATCCTTTTATTTGTCCCCTCCCTCTTCCGCAAAAAAAAGAAAAACCTCTCTGTCAAACATCAGGGATGGAGTGTTGCCCTTATTTTGGTACTCTATTTAGTATTTTGAGAATAAATCCATTATCCCGGTTTTATAAGCTTTGATCACAAATTCCCTTAGTATTGCCTGAGAAAAAAGAATTATTTTATGTTTAACAAATTGGATGCATGAGAAAGTATGTGTGTATGTATGTATATGTGTATATACCCCATTACATACAGATCATATAAAAAATAACTCTAAATACTGTATGTTGCTTATACAAAATCCTTTTTTCCTTTCACTACCACTAAATACTATTAATTATTCACTTTAGAGATTGTTTGATTTCAGAAATTTTTATTCATATTCATCTTCTACTACCATGTACAATGCTAAGAATGAATTTTAACTGATTTTGGTGTTTTCCAAAATAAAATGAAGAAAGGATTATTTAGTCAGAAAATCTGTGAACACCAGATTCTCCACAGTGATTGGTAACAAACATCAGCACAAATGATCTATTTTACACCTACATATTTTTAGGCTATTGCTATTTAACACTTTAGGGGAAATTTTTGAACCTATTCAAAAAATACTGTTTTTATCTTAAAAGGCAGAGAATTAAATCCATTCACCAAAACCATGCCTCTTAATATCTGAAAACTATACTCAGGGCTAAAATCAGTGCTTCCAATTAGAGACCACAAGTGTAATTAAAAAAAACATTTTTCTTGTGGTTTCTTGAAATCATGATCAAATGCCTACAAGATGATGTTGAAGATTAAAAACAGTACCGACCATAAATATATACTAGAAATTCCAATTCTCCCACTTATAGGCACAGAATAATTGTTTTTTTGTTTTTTTTTGTTTTTGTTTTTTTTAAAGATTTTTTATTGTTTTTGACAGAGAGAGAGAGATACAGTCAGAGACAGAGAGAAGGGGGAGGGCCCAGAACAGTCTCCATAGTTGCACATCATTGGTTTTTCCACATAGTTTCATTCCACAGGTGGGCGGGGGCTGCACAGGGCAGGAACTGGGCCGGGGTCTCGCCCCAGTGAGAACTGAACTGGGGGCACTCCCCAGTTCAGCATATGGGTCCGCATGGGCCGGAGCCGGGATTCGATCCTGGGTCTCCAGGGCTGCAAAGTGAGCACTTAACCCACTGAGCCATCCCATCTTCCCTAATTGTTTGATATAAGTACAGAGTTAATGACCCACACACCTTTACAACTCCACACAAGTATCTAGAAAACAAAAAAGGTAGTAGAGTATTAAAAATAAGTTGTTCTCATTTGCAAAACTGATGGTTTAGTTCCCTATCATAAGTGACCATTGAAAGGAAGAAACTAAGCAATCCCAAAATGTAAGTAACTAAACAGGATTAAAAAAAGAACTGTTATCTATAGTTTAGTGAAGCTATTATATACACATATTGGAGTAAATGGAGTGACAACAGAGTGTTTGTGCAAGTGGCTACCTCACGCCACCCACCTCCCATCCCAACAAAAAGGTTGATCCCAAGAGTGAAGTAATTAAAAAAATAGTGTAGGAAATGGGCTTTTCCTAGACCCAGGAATACTTCGTATTGGACTGGGAGAAGCAAATAGCTTAATCAGTGACATGAAGAAACAAAGGGCCACATGAATATGGCAATCAGCAATAAGAAACAGGGTGTATGACCAAACTCTGGTCATGTCTAGCTCTGCTCAGGGGAGAGACAGTGGGGTGGAGGTGGAAGATTAGACACACAAATATTCTGGATACTGGAGACATTTACTGTTGAGAGGAAGAAATTTTTCAACAAGCCCCACCCCCCATCATCACTTAGATGAAATTCGCAGGCGTACTACCTGCTTTTGTTCCAATTCTATTCTGTGCATATGTACTGAGCAGCTAAGTGCCAGGCACTATATAAGCACCAGGTAAATCATGATGGTAAACATAGGAAACAGATTATCACTTCATGATGCTTAGAGTCTAGTAGAGGAGACAATTTAAAAGTAACGGGAGCAAGACAGGAGCACCCTAGTCCCCTTAATTCCCTCTGTTCTTCTTAATGCCAAACTCTTGGTCAGAAGGAAGTATGTTAGGATAGTATGAGTTATATTAGGATTGATGTCCAAATAAGAGAGAGGCCTTGGTATGACCTGAAAATGTTCAGTTTTGAATATGATGCAAAACTACCTTACTGGTTAGACAGAAACAAGTCAATCCAGGCTTGAACACAAGAAGTCAAAGATCTTCCTAGTCTTGGGTAAAAGGAAGCTTATCAGAATAGAAAGGGAAGGAATAAAGAAACAGAAGAAGGAAGATCAAAGGAGAATGGGCTTCTGGGAATTCACCCAAGACAAAACGAAGAATTATTTGCAGCCTCTTCCGAATGCACTTTCTTTGTGATCAGTTACAATCAAGACCAAACTTTTCTGGCAAAGGATAGACTCATTTGCCCTTCCAGACCTAAAGGGATAAGTGTCTGGGCCACATATGTAAATCCATGAATGAGTAACTGTAAATTGTGGTAAGCACTACAAAGGAAAGAAACCCTGTTTTAACAGTGAAAACAGAGAAGGAATCTCCTTTATACAGGGTAGCCAAGGAAAGCCTCGGAGAATGGATGCTAGGAGCTGAGCATGCAAAGGGCAGAGCAAGTAGTCTATACAGAGAAAAGTTTGTGAGAAGAAAAGGAAAAACTAGGCAAGTTCAAGCGCCATGGGAAGCCAATGAATGGTTTTAAGCAGCCATGTGACCCATTCTTTTAAAAACTCATGGGGAAGCCAGGATGGCTCAGTGAGTTAAACGCTCACTTTGCAGCGCCAGGGACTGAGGATCGAATCCCGGCCCCGGCCCGTGCAGAACCATATGCTGAACTGGGGAGTTCCCCCAGTTCAGTTCTCTCTCTGTCTCTGTATCTGTATCTCTCTCTGTCAAAAAATTAATAAACAAAACTTAAAAAGAATTCTGTTAAAAACTCACTCACTGCTTTGCTGAGAAAATGGGTAGGAAGCCAGAAAGACCAGCTGAAAGGCTATAGTGGTAGTTCAGGGAGAGAGATGAGATATTTTCAATGGAATGGGAGGATACAAGAAGATAAATTTTAGAGCTGAGTTGCAATGGACTTGGTGAAGGATTGGGGGGCGAGAGGTGTGAGAGATAAAGTGAAGGTTACAAAAATGACTTCTAGGTGTCCAGATTAACAACTGGGTATCATTATCTGATGGGAAAAAATGGGAGACAATTACTCCCAGTTTTGGCTGGGCAATAATTTGTTTTTGATATGTAAAATATAAGTTCCCTGTAGAATATACAGTTGGGAATTTTCTCAGCATATAATAAATGGTATTTAAAGCCCTTCAAAACAAATGATATCATCAAAAAAGACACAGAAAAGAGACAAAAGTATAGGGCCAAGCCCTGAGCATGTCAAAACTGTAGTGATTAAGGAGAAGGGGCTAACAAAACATACACACAAAGGTGAGAGAAAAACTAGGATTATGACAGTACAGAAGCCAAGAGGCAAGGATTCAAGAGCGTGATGTCTATGGAGAATTCTGATAAGATGTGCTGTGAAATGTGGCCTTAGGATCCATTGGTTTGGCAACTCACTGTCATTGATGATCTTGACAAAAGCAGTCTTAGTAAGTAGAAGGGTCAAGCTGACGAGGGCGGGTGGGTGAATGTACACTGAGCAGACAGTTTCTGACTTAGCTTCTGACATTTTCTTGTCATCTCGTCTCCTGCTGTAGTAAAACAGCCTTCTAACCACTTTTCCTACTGCAATCCTTACCCTCCTATTGCCCATTCTCAGCACTGCAGCCACAGTGATCCTCATGTGGGAAGGGAAGCCACATCATATCATCACTCCTCTGCTCAGTGATCTCATCTCAGAGCAGAAGTCAAAAATAAAGTCTTTATAATGGCCTAGGTCACCATCCATCCTACTTCTGGCCACTCTATGCCTCACTAGGCACCTACGGTAAATTTTCTCCTACTCCTTGAATACAGAGCACTTTAGCCTCAGAGCTTTTTGCACAGCCCTGAGGTCTCGGCTCAAATGACACACCAAAAAGTCCTTCTTTGGCCAATGGATTTAAATAGCACCCTCACCTTGCACTCTTTGCTCATCTTTCTTTACCCTCTGTTATTTGTTGTCTTACTACTTATTACTTTATGATATTATATATTTATTAGTTACAGCCTGTCTCACATTACCAGAATGTAAGCGTCCTAGAGCAGAGGTTTTTACCTGCTTTTGTTACTACTGTATACCTAGTAACTAGGCCTGGTACAGAGAAGACATTCATAGTAATTTGCTGCATTTAAGTCACTAAAAAGGTCCTTTTGGGGGATACCAGGGTAGCTCAGTGGTTGAGCGCTTGCTTTGTAATTGCGAGGTCTAGGGTTCAATTCCTGGCCCCTGATTCCTGACCCAACCCATGGAAACCCATATGCTGAACTGCAGCACAACTGGTAACCACAGGGACAGCTGGTTGACAATGGTTCTCCGCCTCCCATGCAGGAGGCCCACCTCCCCCCACCGCCACCCTGTTCAGTTCCCACCAGAGCAGCCCAACATCCACTTGCGTAGAATAAAATCATGTCACAACTAATGATGTACAACTATAAAGACTGCTCTGAACCACCCCCCTTCTCTCTCTCACCTTCTCTCAAACAATAAGATACATTTTTTTAAGGTCTTAATGGAAATTCAGTATATGATTTAAGAATTATTTATTTTTTTAATTGTTTTTGACAGAGAGAGACAGAGAGACAGAGAGAAGGGGGATGGCCTAGAGCAGTCTCCATAGTTGTAAGTCATCAGTTTTCAACATGGTTTCATTTCATACAGGTGGGGAGGGGGCTGCGCAGGGCAGGAACTGGACTGGGGGCCTCCCTCATGGGAGGCACGCCCCCTCAAGTCAGGGGCCGAACCAGGGGGCAAGAACAGAACTGGGGGCCTCCCACAGGGGAAGCACAACCCAGTTCAGCATATGGGTCCGAACAGGCTGGGGCCGGGACTGGATCCTTTGTCCCCAGGGCTACAGAGCAAGCGCTCAACCCACTGAGCCATCCTGGCTTCCCTAGTATATGATTTAAAATGCCATGTTAAATATATAAGGAATTGGTTAAATTATGGTGTGTTCATATCAAATACAATGGAATACTGCACAACTATTAAGAATGAAGAAAAAAATGAAGTAGATTATATGATGTAGAAAGATGGTCACAATATAGTATGATATAAAACAAAAATTATAGACTACAAAGTACAGTATGATCTCTTGTATGTTAAATATATACATTTATTTGAGAGTCACTGTATATAATACAAAAAAGTCTGGAAAGATGCACCATATCCAAATAATACTGTCACTACCTCTGGGATTATGACAGAGAAATAAGAACGAAGAGAGAGTCCATCAGTCAGTGTCCCAATAGTGAAGAGAGGTAAACTCAAATTAGAATAAGCTGAAGAGGGTTTATTTATAACAGAAATAGTTACAAAGTTGGGAGGTAAGGTCTACAGATACCACAAGGGATGGAAGAGAAACCAGGACTAACAATAGCAAAACAATTATTACTCTGCCCCCCCCCCCCAAAAGCAGGAGACAGAGATTACAGAACCCAGGTAATAGAATGCAGGCTCCCCTGAGAGGAGAAGGGCTAAAAATTCTGACCTCATTCTCCTCCTTCCCTTCTATTTCCTTTTAAAGCTGAAAACAACAAGAAGCCAGAGGGCCGGGAATACTTTCCCTGGTGGAGCAGACAGCGAGGTGGAAAGGGTTGGAAGACAGATCTGGAGAAGTAAATGGAGGATATCTGACCCAGATTTTTTACCTTTCTATAATATAATTACATAAACAGAAGTACAATCTCGCCATTAAAAATGAAAATTTCACATAGAAAACTAAAATCCCACCCATGTAATCCTGGATCTTTTCTCCAGAAGTAATCATCTTTACAAGTAGTATCATCATTTTTATCAGGTCTGTTGTTGATTTTTTTTCTATACAGACATATACACACAATAAAAAACAAAATGTTTCATGAGGTGCTATTTGCGTAACATGAACAGCATTAATTATTCTTATTACTTTCTGCAAACTCTTTTTCAACATTCTCAGTTTAGTTATAAAATAATGCTCAAGAAGAAGCCAAGACAGATGGTTTGATTTTGCTTAGGGTTATTTACACCATATTCCAGTGGCTCTCAAAATATGTCCCTCCTGCCCCCACCTCCAGCTGCATTAGAATCACCTAGGAATTTGTTTAATTTGTTTAAAACACAAGATATTAGGCCCCACCCTAGTGGGGTGAATCAAAAGCCCAGGAGGTGGGACTCAGTAATCTTCCTTTTAAACAGCCCTAAAGACCTGACTATGTATTTATTATAAGAGCCAAAACTCCAACACCAGTGCCCTAGCTAGAAATCTGCATTTTAACAAGATCCCCAGGTTATGTAAAAATAAAATGTGAACATCACTGGTCTACCTCAGAGCCATAAACTTAACCCCAACCCATATTACCGCACCCATCAGCACAAAGTATGTTAGTGGTTTCTGGGGCTGGCAAGGGAGGAGGCCAGCAGAAAGACCAGAGGTTTTTAATCTCTTTGAATTTAAATCTATCACTCCTGTGGGAGAGACATCAGCACTGCATGCCCTGTTAGGCAGAGCATGTTACCAGTGCCATCTTTTGTACTTGACAGATTGCACATAACTACCATTAAACCACTCTGAAAAATTAATGCTTTTAGGTATCAATGTTTTAAGTTCTAATTTTTCTTTTAAAATAAGTGAATTTCAATGTTAAACCTAAATATAATAAAATTACATATGACTAGCTAAACTTTGTTTGTATCACTAACATTGTAGTGAGAACCCATCATTTAAAGCAAACCACAGGGATAAACCTTTTATATTCTAAAAAAGATAACTTTACCAACATCCACAAGTGTATCTACCCTCCACTTTCATGCTGTATCCTCCATTCTCACACAGCTTGTGAGGGAGGAGAAATGTCCCCAGAATTTCACCTTTAACTCCCGCCCTCTTAAAGGCTCAGAAATTTTCATCCAAAACCTGCTTGCTCTTCTCTTATTTTCCTCCAGAGTCTCAGGTCTGTCCTGAGTCAAGGGCAAACATTATCACTTTCTCAGGAAATCTGCTATGGGTACGACATACACAGTTGTGCGTGAGAATCAAAGTCTCACTGCTCTATCTAGCTTGACTCAGACTAATACAGACTACGATCTGCTTTTTTAAGGCACTTCCAGTTTCACTTCTAGTTCCTGTCAGGCGTATGTATGCCCCGCCCCAATGCAATGCAGCCCCCCTCTTCTGAGCGAGCCTTCCAGACCCAGGAAGTAGCTTGGTCAAGTCTATGCAGCTCATGCCCAATTTGACTTGCCTCTCCCTTCTTAAAGCGATCTTGGAATCAAAATTTCTAAAACCCCTTTTCAATTTGATAACTTTTCTTCCATAGAAACAAAAAGTTTTAATCAAATCTTAAAATAAATTTGGGCCCTGGGTTTTTAATTACACAGCATCAAGAAAAATAATAATATAATTATTCTATCAAAATTTTATTTTGAAAGGAAATATGTTTGCATCTCAAACATGCCATAAAGATTAGGTACAGTAAAACTCCCCACCCTTACAAAATTGTTTAGGTTAAAGTCACTTGTCAATTGAGACAATTTTTTAAAGATTTTGTTCTACCAAAAGTTAAGGCTCAAAATATGTACAGTAAAATTAAAAAAAAAAATCAAAAGTTACAGTATTATCTAAACCTACTAGTCAAATTCTAACTTTGGTTTTGATTTCAACATAGAAATTAACTTTATGACTTACACACATATTCATTTTAAGAAGGCAAATCTTTTAATTTGTTGCTTTTGTTGGTTTTGGGGGGTTAACTTTTTAAGTACACATGGTAGCCTTATTTAAAGTTCAATAACACCATGAAATAATAATTTGTTTTCAACGATATGCGCACACTTTTATTTTATTTTATTTTTTTGAGAGAAGGTAAGAGAGAAAGGGGGAGGGCCTACAGCAGTCTCCACAGTTGTACATCATCAGTTGTGACATAAAGGGTGTCCCAAAATTCACGCAAGAAGTAATTTTGATAGAAAACACAGGTTTATAATTAAAAATTGTAAATTTTCATTGCTCAACAATGAAACCATGTTGTTCTTTTGTGTAGTGCTCTATTTTTAATAACCCTGAACTGTCAGCGGTCACGCTGTCTTTTTTTTCGTTGGCAATACTTTACCGCACAAATGACGCAAAATTCAAATCTTGCATGAATTTTGGGACACCCTTTAGTTTCCTTCCACACAAGTGGATGTGGGGCTGTGTGGAGCAGGAACTGAACCCGGAGCCACCTACATGGGAAGTGAGAACCTTTGTTGCTGAACCATTCTAGGCAGTTACCTGTTGCGCTGCAGCTCAGCATATGGAGTTCGCAGGGGCCGGGGCCAGGAATCAAACCTCAGACCTCACGATTGAGGCAAGTGCTCAACTGCTGAGCTATCCCCGCCTCCCAGTGTGCACACTTGTTAAAAAACATTAAATAATTGGATTATAAGAGTTTCTGACTCTTATTCTTAATATATAGCAATGATATATTACATATATATATGTACATATACATATATATATATACACACACACACACACACATATATATATATATATATATATATATATATATCATACAGTAATGTCTTTCATTACAGCCCCAACATATAACTCTAGGTATGTTCTGAGATTGTTAAAGAAACTCAAACCTGTAAATGGGAAAACATTCAATTATCTAAATCAGTTTTTATCTTGCCTAAAAAGAAAGTATACCTTCTATGAGTCAACTCCATATTGTTTAGTAATTTGAAAGGCAGAGAATACTTTTTTCCTTTCTAGGTATCCATTAACAAAGTAGGAGAAAAACAATGAATTGGCAGGCTCAACTCAAAAACAGGCCATATTCCAAAAGTCTATAAATACCATTTTAACCTTAGAGTTCCATTTTTCCATAGAACATTTTCTAAATTGATGGCCCACCAAAGTCTATTAATTAAGGCCACAATTAGAATGAAATAACATAATAATAGAAACACCACTTATAAATGCTTATGGGAAAATTTGCTCTATCTCATAATTCCAACTTTAGGCCACCTAAAAGATAATTTTTAAAAAGCATTTCAACTAATTTTGAAATAATTAATTTGGGAACCACTTCACTTCATGATCTTCTTTATATAATCTACTGCCTCAAGCAGCATCAACCCAACACCAGGCTCTCCAAGTGGTGCATAAAATGTTCATATTCTGTGCTACTGAATAAAGAGATATGTTTATGCTTTAGCTTGTGACAAGTCAGAATTTACTATAAAAATTAAGGCTAAAAAGAAGTCTAGGGGAAGCTGGGATGGCTCATCAGGTTAAGAACTCGCTTTGCAGCCCCAGGAACTGAGGATAGAATCCTGGCCCTGGTCTATGCAAACCCATATGCTGAACTGGGGTGTGCTTCCCATGCAGGAGGCCCCCAGTTCGGTTCTCACCCACTGGTTCGACCCCTAGCTTGAGGGGGCATGGCTCCCATGAGGGAGGTCCACAGCCCAGTTCCAGCCCTGAGAAGCCCCTGCCCACCTGTGTGGAATGAAACCACGTGGAAAGCTGATGACATACAACTATGGAGACTGCTTTGGGCCCTCCCCCTTCTCTCTGTCTCTCTGTCTTTCTTTGTCTCTGTCAAAACCAATAAAAATCCTTAAAAAAATAAAAATAAAAATAAGTCTTAACATCTATTCTTACACTGATTTTTTGGGGGAAGGCGGGGTACCCATATCCACAAAAAGATGGGATTCAGAAGTTTCTCTGAATAGGGTCAAATTTTTCCTTGGTAAGTTTTCTACCTGCTTAAGTGTCCAAACAAGCACTCAGTTAAGGCCCTAATGTTCAGAATCATAGAACAAGGGAAGCTTTCTAAGAAGCAATTTAAATATGCCTGATCTAAAATGAACCTACTTCAATACAGGTACTCCTACACTTTTTGCGAAAAATGAATGGCTTTAAAAAATCAACTAACTATTCCTAACACAATAATTCAGAACTTCAAAGAAAAAAGGGGAGTATTTTTTCAGGAGGAAAAAAGGTAAAACTAAAGACTGAAAATTCTCTTTAGTTGCTAAAACATTGATCAACTTCGCTTATATTCAATCTTGTTATCAAAACTAACTGCTAAGTTTGCTTAGGCTATCTATAAAGTGAGATGCAGTAAAACATGATAGCTAAAAATACAGATTCTAGAACAAGACAGCTTGGGTTCATATCCCAGATAACACTCTTAATAGCTGCATTATCTCTAGCAAGTTATTTAACCTCTCTAATGCTCCAGTTTCTTCTTCATCTGCACAACATGGATAATAATAGCATTAACCTTAGATGACTGTGGTGAAAATTAAATCAATTAATCCAGGTAAGGCACTTAGAACAGAACCTTGCACATAATAAGTGACCACTATTCATTAAGATATTAAAAAAAAAGTAGGATTTGATAAAACAAAAAAGTAAGCATTCCAAGCTGAATTAACAAGCAAAGGCACAGAGGTGAAAAAGTGATACACAGCTGGACAACAAGGCATTTTATTTCCCTGGAGAATAGTATTCATGAGGAAGAATAGTAGAAATTGGAGTAATGAAGACCCAATTGTGCCAGCCTTAAGTGCCAGACCAAATAATATTCTTTTATTTAAGAAGGCAGGCACTTGACTTTTTGATCTGATTAGATCTGTGCTTTAGCAATGTGCATTTAAATCATATCACCACTATTAATGCGATTGTGACATTCTTTGCTCTCCTATTAAGGGTCAGCAGGCCCAAAAGTACATTTGTTCTACTAACATACTGTCAGGATCTATTACTGAACTGTTGCATATCTGAATCACATCTGAAATCCTCAGTGCCTCGTACATAGTAGGCACTCAATAAATGTTTTATCATTACTTTTAGTGGCCACCAAAAAGCAGTGAAATAAATAGTCAGAGGTTAATTCCCAAAGGAAATATATATTAGGGATGTCAGGATAGCTTAGTAGTTGAATGCTTGCTTCACAGTTGCAAGGTGCAGGGTTCAATTCCCAGCCTGGCCTATGCAACCCCATATGCTGAACTGCAGAGTAACCGGTAATCTCCGGATGGTACTGCAGTGAAGGTTCGCCCCTCCCATGTGGGAGGCTCCTCACTCAGTTCCTGCCCAGCACAGCCCCACATCCACCAGTGTGGAATGGAACCATGTTACAAATAATGATGTACAACTATGAAGACTGCTCTGGGCCCTCCCTCTTCTCTCTCCTTCTCTCAAAACAATAAATCTTAAAAAAAAAGAAAAAGAAAGAAATGTGTATTATAAATAATTGAAGTAGCCAAATAACAGTTTATAGTTAAGCTAAAAATATACGACAAGTCACTGCTGATCAATATACTTGCCTAAAACAGTAACGTTGGGGGGAGGTTGGTGAGCGGGGAACAAACTGAGTTTTCATTAAAACAGATAAAATGGATCCTATGTATTTTTAAATCTCATAAAAATTAGCTGTCAAATTGGCACTCTTTTCAAAGGATTATTTGGGTAATATCTTTGTAATGAACTACCCAGTAGTCTTATGTGAAGATAAATTTAAGGTAGATTTTCTCACGATATCTGAACTCCTATGGTCATTGCAGTATTATTCATAATAATTAAGATAGGGAACAACCTAAGTGTTTGACAGATGAGTGGATGAAGATGGTGTGGTATATACATATAATGAAATATTACATGCAACAAGAAAGAAGAAAATCCAGCCATTTGTGATAATATGGATGAAATTGGAAGATATAATGCTAAGTGAAATAAGCCAAAGAAAGACAAATACTGTATGATCTCACTTATATGTGGAATCTAAAAAGTCAAACTTGGAGAAACAGAGACTATAATGGTGGTTCCCAGGGGCTGGGAAGTGGAGGAAATGGGGAGATGTTGGTCAAAGGGTACAAACTCTCAGTTATAAGATGAGTACTGGTAAGTTCTGAGGATCTAATGTATAGCATGGTGACTACAGTTAACACTGTACCATATACTTGAAATTTGCTAAGAGAACAGATGTTAAACATTCTCACCAAAAAAAGGTAGCTAAATGAGATGATGGATGGATTAACCTAATTGTGGTAAATCATTTCACAATGTATACATATACCGAATCACCACTTTAAATATTTTTATTTATTTATTTATTTTTGACAGAGAGAGAGAGAGAGAGAGAGAGAGAGAGAGAGAGAGAGACAGAGACAGAGACAGAGACAGAGAGAGAACTGAACTGGGGGAGCTCCCAGTTCAGCATATGGTTCCGCACGGGCCGGGGCCGGGATTTGATCCCCGGTCCCCAGCGCTACAAAGTGAGCGCTTAACCCACTGAGCCATCCCGGCTTCCCCCCAAATCACCACTTTAAATATATACAATTTAATTTGTCCATAAAAACAGTAAATTTCCTCAAAATCATGCTAGACAGTAAAAATAAAGGTCCAACTCCTAACCTGACTCCAACAAGTAAATAGACAAAGGGCCAGCCCACAGTAGCTGTAGGTTTCCATAGAGTATACACTATCTACCTGGATGCTTCACTCACCACAGATGTCAGTGCTAATTACAACAAAAAATCCCTTTACTCTCACGTGATTGAGTAAGGACAAATGACGTCCACTATCCTAACATCTAAGGATAACTTCTGCAGTCAAATGTTTGGTGCATTTCTTTAAAACAAAACAAGAAGAAGTTTGAGACACTAGTAGAAGTAATATACTAATAGTTAACTTTAACATAGTAAGAAAAAAAGTGTTCACTAAAAGACTGCCAACAGAGCTTGGAAGCACATCATGACAGGATGATTGATAAGAGTTTATTAAGCATACATCTCCATATTAGTGTGTGTGTGTGTGTGTGTGTGTGTGTGTGTGAGAGAGAGAGAGAGAGAGAGAGAGAGAGAGAGAGAGAGAGAGAGAGAGAGAGAGAGAGAGAGATGCTGGTAGGAGGAAATCAGCTTTCCAAAAATGTCAGTGCTTACTTTTAGAAACTTAAAAAAAGAGAGAGATTAGCACCCCTAGATAATAAGCAAGTTATGTAGGTGGTTTTCTTGAGTAATCATTCTTGCAACAAAACATAAAACAAAGTAGACCCAGATTTCTAGATATATTCTTCTAAAGTACTCTTGGAAGTAACTGTACAATTTTAGACTGAAAAAAAAAATGTTTCAGCTGTCTTATGCTTTTTAAAGCTTCAAGTATCTTGGAAGTATTAAAATTTAAAATCCTGAAATGTATTCTCTTAAACACGTTCCCATCAGCATTACCAACAACGCTCCATTATCCATTTTGGTACTGTTTCCAGATGATTTTTAATCCCTGCCTGACTTCTCCCTACCAACAAGTACTTGGATACCATCTTTACCCTGCCTGCCCCTATTACTTGGTTGTGCTGGGGGAATTATAATTACAGTGATCCCGCCTTTAGAACATCCTCAGAGCACAAAGACTCTTTGTATGATTGGGGTGAGCAGGGCGCCTTCCAGGCTCCACAGCAAAGGGTGGGTGGTAGCAACAGAGGCAGCAAAAGCTAGAACCACTATGGTGGCCCTCAGGTCTGGCTCAATACTATTTGAGGAGTTTTATTTGGGGCTGCTCAATCAAAAGGTTTTTTGAAACCTCTATCCCTCCCATGGGAAGAACAGGGGATAGGGCCTGTCCTGACAGATGGGTATAGATCATCACCAAGCCCAGAAGGGCAGGTAGCAGAAGGAAGCATGAAAAAGGGAGAAAAGGTCAACAGCTGAAGCTCACACTTCTGTACTGTTCTCAGTGCCTGAGGTAATGAAGTCTCTGACTATGAAGGTAGCAATAAAAATCTATACATGGGGATGCTGGGATGGCTCAGCAGGTTGAGAGATTGCCTTGCAGTTATGAGATCCAGGAATCTAATCCTGGCCCCAGCCCAAGCAAGTCCATACGCTGAACTGTGGCACAACTGGTAACCATCAAGCCCCTGCAGCAAAGGTTCTCATCTCTCATGTGGGAGGTCCCCAGTTGGGTTCCCACCCCACAAGGCCGCATAACCACCGGTGTGAAATGAAACTATGCCACAACGAATGATGTACAACTATGGGGACTGCTCTGAGCCCTCCTCCTTCTTTCTTTCTCTATCTTCTCTCAAAAATAAAATAAAATAAAATAAAATAAAATAAAGGGGAAGCTGGGATGGCTCAACAGGTTAAACGCTTGCTTTGAAGCCCCGGAGCCGGAGGATCGAATCCCGGGCCCGGCCCATGTGGACCCATATGCTGAACTGGGGTGTGCCCCCAGTTCAGTTCTTGCAGGGGCCTATGCAGGAGGCTCCCAGCCCAGTTCCTGCCCTGTGCAGCCCCACACCCATCTGTGGAGTGAAACTAATTGGAAAACTAATGCTGTCAACTATGGAGACTGCTCTGAGCCCTCTCCCTTCTCGCTATCTGTCTCTGTCTCTGTCTCTCTGTCAAAAAACAATAAAAATAAATCTTAAAATTAAAAAATAAAAATAATCTTAAAAAATTTTGTTTAAAAAAAATCTCCACAAAAAGACAATTCAAAAAAAAAAAAAGAAGACAATTTAATTAAAAACTTTTTAATGGGATAACTTCAAAGGCAAACAAAAAATTCTTTTTGTTAATGAGTCAACTCCTATTTGCAAAAGCGATTATGAAATGAATACTTGTTTTACTTAGCCCACCTTACTACTCGAGTCTAGTCTTCAAAACGGCTCACTTTCTAGCTCTGTGACAATAAAAGGGTTCAACTGAAAACCAGTGAGCACCGTCTGCAGACACTGAAATTAAAGGTCCTGAAGCAGGACACAGATAACTTTCAACTCAAGGAACATCTCAAAAGCATCACAAATCATCTACTACTTAATTGCTTGCTACTGCCTCTTATATGTATTTCTTTCTGTTACTACTTCTTCCCTCTCTTTTTTTTTCTTTCAGCAGTGGTAGCTTTCCATACCATGACTGGAGGGAACTACCGATAAACCCTAAATCCCATCAGTCTTCTTTCCAATTGCCCAACATCATTCCAGTTAACTATTCTAAGCAGTCCCTATAACAGCACTAATATCAATTTAAGCAGAACAGGAAAATACTGAAACTGCTTTAGGTAAGGCCTGTAGATGAGAAATGTTTATTTTCCTTGTGTAGACATGAGACTATTTTTGTTAAACCTTTTTTGTTTTACTTGCATGTATCTTAAAAAAAAAAAACTCCTTCAAGATAGCAGAAAAAGCACAATGGAATTCTCGATCCATGGACTGCAATCATGTTTTAAAAAAAATAAAGACGACAACAGATACCAATTCAAATGTACCTCTCCCTCCTTAAGCCCGCAGAACAGCACTCTTCCATGACAACTGTTCTAAACAACACAGTACCATTATTTGCAAAAGCAGTAGGAAGTCTTGTTTTGGGTTCAGTACTCCCTCCTCCTCTCTCTCCAAGAAAAAAATGAAATAGCAGGAAGCATAAATAACCACTTAATGGAAAATACAAATGCGTAAATATTTTCAAAATTGGCTAAAATGCCTCAGATCTTAAGGAATTCAGAAATGCTGGGATGCCGGGATAGTTCAGCAGGTTGAGCATTGCTTTGCAACCATGAGGTCTAGGAATCGAATCCCAGCCCCAGCCTGTGCAAACCCATATGCTGAACTGCGGCACAGCTGGTAACCACCAGGATGACAGCGAAGGTTCTTGCCTCCCATGGGAGAGGCCCTCAGGTGGGTTCTCGCCCAGCTTGGCCCCATATCCACCTGTGTGAAATGAAACCATGTCACAACTAATGATGTACAACTATGGAGACTGCTCTGGGCCCTCCCCCCTTCTCTTTCTCTCTCTTTCTCTCTCTCTCTCTTTCTCTCTCTCTCTCTCTCTCTCTCTCTCTCTCTCATATATTCTCTCAAACAAAAAAAGGAGGAGGAAGAAGAGAAGGAGGAAAGGGAGGGAGGGAAAGAAAGAAGAAAACAAAAGAACTAAATGTTAGTGCAAGGGGAACTAGAAAAGAAAAACGAAATTGAATTTCTCCCTCCAAATGTGCACTGTTAAGAATACAAAAGTAAATGTCCATAACTACTTTCCTTCGCTTACCAGATGCTTGTTGTATTAATGATTTCTCTCATTCTATCTTTCTACAAATGATATTTTCTAAATAGTTTATTCTGTACATATTTCTCCAGCCCGTAACAAATTTTACAATATTAAACTGAACTCTTTGATTCAACTGAGCACAGTGATGAAAGCCAGAAGTGGGTTTTTTCCCAGGAAAAGTTCACCCAGGGACACTCTTTTGGAGCCTCAGGCCTAGCACTGATCAGCCCCCTTCACCGAGTATGAATAGCACAGTTAGTTATAGCTGGACCAACAGTTCCAAAGCTGCAAGGTATACTAAGTCATAAAGCACCTCAGAGAGAATTAGAAAAGGGTGTGCTCCCTCTCTGAGAGGATACAGTTCCACACAATGTGATCATATTGGTAAGTGTAGCACAAAATGGAATTCCACTCTCACTTGCCACCTAAAATAAGTGCTCTTGTGATGGGCATCATCTATACAGCCCTGCACAGCAGCCCTGCAAAAAAGTACCAGGGACAACACTGAACCTCCCAAGTAGGTTTCCAGAAAGAAGAACCTCACCAGACAAAACACATTTCACAAATTTCATTACCAGAAATCTTCACATATGTGAAAGAAGTTAAATCCTAAACATATTAGGACTAGAGCAAAACAGGTCAGGCAGAGAAGGAAATCTAGCAAATTTGGAAACTCTTCCATCCTGAGGGACAATCAGTTGCTTCCTAAAGCCCCTAAGCTTTGACTACAGGTTCAAATAGCTGAACTTCAAGTGCATGTCACAAACTAAAACCCTCACACCATCACTGTCATCTGCTAAGAAAGTCATGAGCAGTTACCTTTGGGGATTTACTTTTGTCAAATCTGCTAGTTTTCCTTCTCTATTAGACCCTTTTTTTGCTCCTATCCTAACTAAAAAACCACATATTGTGACACAGGTAGTTAAAGTTTGTAAAACCTGCTAAAAAGCCCTGGTAAGTGGTGGGCCCCTTAGCTGCCTGCATGAAAATAAGAACAACTTGGATTATGAAGGGTTTAACATTCAATGGCTTCCAACCCTATCATTTTTTAATGCCCTACAAAAAAAGCTAAGTATCACAAGAGTCCAAATCAGTCCCAGTTGTGCAAGAGGAGCAACAGAAGGCAGCCTGGGGGATAGGCTGGGACAAAGCTGAGGTGGAGTACAACACAGAATCAAAAGAAGCCGAAGGCAAGTGGCTGTCATACTTTAGTGGGCATCAGAATCCACTGGGGAACTTTTTTAGATTCAGATTTCTGCCCCCTTTCCCTATATCTGATAAGTCAGAATGTCCTGGAGCACTTATATTTTGACAAAGCACAAACTGCTAACCTAGGTCCACTAGAATGTTTAGAAACTAGGGGAAACCCTCCATGCCTATCAGCAGTTCCAAAATAAAAGTCATCCATCACAAAACTAGGCTTTACAGGTCAAAAAAAAGGTGAGAAAAGGATCACCTGCTTGCATCCTAACGGCTGTGCAGGGCTGGAACCTGTAGCTAGTTTCATTATTATAGGATAAAAAACCTTGTGCTCTATAAACAAGTACATTTTTTTGCATATGAGAAAATTTTCAAACATCTGAAAATATTTAAAATAATATAATGAATATCTATCTCTGTACCCCACTCTCAAGGTAAGCAAATCTTAATTTGTAATTAATGGGTTCAGATTTTTTTAGTAATAGAATATTACACATATAAAGCTCTGTGTACTCTTGTCCAATCCCATTCCTCTCATCTTCTCTTCCCAGAGGTAAGCACTATTCAGAATTTGTGTTAGTTGTTACCATGTATGTTTTTATACTTTTACTACAGATATACAGAGCCACAAACAAATATTCTTTTGCATGTTTTCAGATTTTATGCAAGTGGAAATACTCTGTAAGAATTCTTCTATTACTTGCTCCCCTATCCCATATTATGCTCATGAGATTCAACCATTTTATATATATATATATATATATATATATATATATATATTTGTTTTTTTTATGGCATTTGTTCTTTTATTTATTTATTTGTTTTTGACAGAGAGAGATAGAGAGACAGAGACAGAGACAGAGAGAGAACTGAAATGGGGGAACTCCCCAGTTCAGCACATGGGTCCGCACAGTCTGGGGCTGGGATTTGATCCTCCGTCCCTGGCGCTGCAAAGTGAGCGCCCAACCCACTGACCCATCCCGGCTTCCCCAAGATTCAACCATTTTAATGTATGTGGTTATACAGTTCGTTTTTCACAGTGCTGTAATATTCAGTTGTGTGGGACTCTAACAATTTATGTGTTCCCCTGTTGGTGAATATTTAAGCTGCAATGAGCATTCTTGTACTTCTTTTGCACTTATATTTTCTTGCACAAGTGTGTAAGGATAATTTTAGAAATAGACATTTTGGGTACATAAGTACGTCTGTCCTCCTTCAACTAGACTTCACTACATTACTCTCCAAAGTTGCTGTATCCATTTACATCCCCACTAGCAGTATTAATAGTTGATTTCCCCACAACTTTACTAACACTTGGTTATCACAGCATTTAATTTTTGCCAATCTGATGGCTCTGAAATGGCATCTCACTGTTGTTTCAATTTGCAATTCCCTGATTTTAAGTCTCTGACAAGTATATTTTCTCATATATATATATATATATATATATATATATATATATATATATATATAATGCTTCTCACCGTTTTTTTAGAAAAATCTACCGCATCTTGTCTAAATCAGGGCAGTTCTTCCCAAAGCACCCTGCCAACAGCCACCACAGCTAGAAACAGGAGGGCAGCAAGAAAACAACAGACTTAAACAAGGAATCATCTTGGACAAAGGACCCTAATTAATGCATTTGCTAATTAGTCTGCCCTTCCCTCTTTTGTCAAGCCTTACTTCCAAGATCCTAACTACTATGTGCTTGGAGTCTTAGAATAGGAAAGAGATAGGGGTTGGAAAGTGAAATAGCTAAAATATTTAGTATATCAAAGTACTACAACTTCTTTACTCAAAGAAAATGAAGTGATTGCAGACCAATCCCTATTACTTGACTTTGTAAGAAACCATCCATGTCTAACAGAACACCTTTCAAATTTGTCATGTTTGACTCCCTCTTTGAAACATCCCAATCTTTTTCTGTCCCCTCCCCATAGCAACCTTTTCAGCTCTCTTCCCCAACATAGTCTCCTTTCCCCTCATTCTATAGCTTCTATTTTTTAGCTCCACAGGACCCTCTTCATTGCCTATATATAACAGCTTGGGCTCGCTCTCCCTCTCCTCCAGAAATCTAAGTCCTCTTCCTCCCTTTCCAAGATGCGTCCACTGTAAAAACAACCAACCCAATCACCCACCCGAAAGAAAAATGGGAATTCCATGCAGTACATGGCCCTGAGTTACAGACAAGGGGTGACTTCTTCCCTGCTTCTTCCCTCCTTCAGGTCTGGGATAGCTGTTCCTTCCCAGGGGATTATCCAAGTTTGACAAGTCTAGACCACTGGGGAAAAAACTCATTCCACCTTCTGTAGCACAAATGCCTTTACTTGGGCCATATATGTACTTTTGCTTGGGGCATGAACGAAACTCGGGCCATTTCGTGGAAAAGACATTTTACGGGAATGTCCACCAAAGCAGGCAGACCTCCCTCCTCTTAATTCCAGATGGACTGGTTTGGTCCGTGCAGTGGTGGGGAAGGTGGCTTGAGAGAGACTGAACGGTCCCAGGGATAAGAAGTTTCCGAAGCTCTGACCCACTCACTGAAGAAGTCCTCTTCGCAGGGAGCACACCCCTCGCAGAAGTCTCTCTCTTTGCGGCTCCCTAAAGCAGGTCCCCCACGGCACTACGAGGCTCCCAAAGTATGCCCCCTACTCCTCTGTGCCACTCCGCAAGAGATCCTCTCTTCTAAACAAGCCTAAAAAGGGTTGGGTGGGCGTGCCTGGGACCAGGGCCTACCGCCCCCTCTTCCCGGATCCATCTCTCCCAGTTCTTGGAAGCTGGGGCTCTTCCTCCTCCACCACTATCCGCCCCCCGACTGCTCGGGGCCCGCACTGGCCCAGGGTGGCCCTAGGTCCCAGGCAGGCTACGACTCTCGGGGGCTGCGTGACCTTGGGCAAGTCACTTCCCTCTGTAAGCCTCAGTTTCCTCCTCCGCCAAGCGGACACCTAGAGAGGTCCTGCCCTGGTCACCCGGGCGGTGAGGGCTCCACACCGGTGGGAAAACGCTTTGTGAGCTACACGGCGGGCACGCAGGGCTCACAGGGACTCCGGGGCCGGACAAAGCTGACCCGGACCATGCTCCACCCACTCCGCGGGGCCGGCGGGCTGGACCACACGCCTTTGAGCCCCTTACCCCAGGGACCAACCCACGCCCCTCCCCGCCTGGCCCGCTCCTGGCCCCCGTACCTGCTCCCGGCGCTCGGCCGCAAGCGCCGCCACCCTGGGCACCAGTCCGGAGAGGCCCATGGCCTGGAGGGCTGAGGCGGCCGGCGGCGGCGGGATCGGACCGGGGCGGCGGCGGCGGCGGCGGGGGGCGCGGGCGGCGCGGGGGCCCGAGCTCCGCGGGGCCCGGCCTGGGAGACGACGACTGAGGCTGGAAGTGCGCGGCAGCCGCGGCTGCTGAGGCAGCGGCGGCGGCGACAGCGGCGGCGGCGCTTCCGCTCATGGCGGGGCCGCAGGCAGCGGCTCCGGCTGCGACTCGACTCCGGCGCGGCGGGCGCTGGCTGGGCCCGGGCCGGCGGCAGCAGCGACGGTGGCGGCGACGGAGGCGGCTCCCTGAGGAGGAGGAGGCGGAGCCGGGAAGCGGCGGCGGCGGCGGCGGCGGCGGGGGCGGGGACACCGAGGGGGCGGGGACACCGAGGGGCGGGGACGCCGCGTCGCAGCCGCCAATAGGCGGCGGGCTTCTCGGTCGTGTCTCCCAGGTCGGCCTCGCGGCGCACTGGGACATCCTTGCTCCCGCGGCTCGAGGAGGCGAGGAGGCTGAGGTCTGCCGGCTGGGAGATCCCGGCTACCGGGGCTGCTCCGCCTCCGGTCCGTTCCCTGGGTCGTGGCCTCGGGCCTCCCTGTCCAGGCATCACGCGAAGCAGGCCCTGGGGCGCCGCTGCGCGCTGCCCCAACGCCGGTGATCGCGCCGCGATTTGCCTGGGGCTTGGCCCGGGTAGTTGATGCTCACCGGCGCGCCCGCCTGTCGGCTTCCCATTCCACTACGGTAATTGTGCTGCCTCGACCTCCCTCCTCCTCCGTCACCTTCTCCTCCTCTCCCCCACACTATAACCACAGCCTCCCCTCCATCTCTTGGCTGTTTCCTCAAAGTTTTTCCCTTTCACATCTCTTAGAAGAGACTCTCTCTTTCCTTTTAGGCTGTTTCAGTGGTAAATCAGTCCCTGAGGACCCAGAGAAGATAGCAAAAGCAGGACGAAACGAATGGAGATGCCCTAACTTCTGAGAGTCTAGAGACCCATCCTGAATTATGAGCAGCGGCCAGCCTGGCTCAACCCTGGCCCCTCTCCCCTTTCTCTAACTTCCTCTTTTTTACTTTAAACGCCCTTGTTTTTAAAAGACTTACAGGAAACAATCCAACTCAGCTGGGCCTAGTCTCAAATGAGGGAGAGGCTGTGGGTGTGCTGACAGTTTTCCTATGAAAGAATTCTGCAGATTCATGACCCCCTTCGCCACCCTCCTTTACTTGGATGTGATTTTGGTCACTGAACCCATTTCCTTTTCATGTTTCTCTGACTCTCATATCAAAGCCCCAGAGTAGGAAGAAAAAGAAAACCCTCAACCATGTGTTAGGAGTGCCTCTAAGTACAGCCATGTGTGTGAGGGTGCATCTAAACTGCTGACTAGATCATTTCAATAAAGTATTATCCTCAGCCTTTCCCTACATGCAGCCACCAGCTGGAAACTAAGCAGAGAGAGAGATGCTACAAGTTGACAAGACACAATGATACCAGTAGTAGGCTGGCCTCATGAGAGAAGTGTGGATGAATCTTTGGCAACAGACATTTCAAATTCCACCCTGACACCAGGCGCATACAATCTTTCATTTATACAGTCTTTCACTTATGCAGTCATCAGCTATGCTAGGCACTGAGGACACAGTGATACAGTCCAGGCCTCCAGAGAGTTTACAATCTCCTTGGAGGATGTTGAGAAGTTAAAAACTAAAGGATGGATGAGACTTTACCAGGTAGACTAGGTTGGGTAAAGTGGATTGGTAAAGCGTTAGCCAAGGGAACTGGTAGTTCCTGAAACCCATCCTTGACTTTCTGATCACAGAGAAGGAAGATAACATCATATTACTAGCTAGGATGTCCATCCCAAGTGCCCACTGTAGACTGTCCATAAACTATAGGATCTTTTCTCTCCTTCAATAGATCTCAGAAACCTTGAACAAAATCAGTTCTATTTCTTCCCCAAAGCCTAATCCCCGGTTTCAGCTTTTACAACTCCAATTTGATCAAATGCCTTGCTCACCAGCCCTAGAAGTTTAATCTATTAATTGTAACCAAAGGAGCCTACTGAGTCTGCCTTGCAGGTCAGGAAGAAACAAGGGAGAGAGAGCTAGGCCAAGCCCTGGGCCACCCTACCTTACCAGGTAAAGGGTGCAAATGGAAGAAGACCACATCTATGTGTGCTGTGACTTTTATCTCTGAAAATTTCCATCTCTCAGCAATGATCAGGAAAACAGATGAATATGATGTGTTTAGGAAACCACAAGTTTAATAGGGCTGGAACACAGCCTGGGTGATAAATAGAAGAGACCAGACTGGGGAGTTGAGAAGAGACCAGAAGACCATGGAGAGTCTTGAATGCCATGTTGAGGTATTTGAACTTAATTTGAATCACTAAAAGGAGCCATTGAAGGGTTTATTGAGAGAATGACATGATCAGATTGGGTTTGGGAAAGACTGGCTGCTATGTTCTCCATTCCAAGCAAAATAGATTGAAAAAGAACAAGGAGAGAAGTAATAAAAGCGGTTAAAAAGCTATTATACAAAGGATAAGAGTGACCCAAACTAAGGCAGAGATGGTAGGAATAGAGAGATATCCATGTTCTTAGTGCTTAATTTTTAACTCTCTGTGTATCCATATCTAACTCCAAATTCATTTCCCTTTTTTCACCAAGACATGTAGCTCTTGAGGAAGATAAGAGAGAATCGAGAATGACAAACACTTTTGGCTAGGGCAACTGGGTGATAGTGGTGCTGTTCCTGAAGATAGGCAATACAGGATGGAAAACAGAACTATGACCCAGGTTAAGTCGGTTCAGTTCTGTGACCCACACTCTTCTCATCTATTTAAGGCAGAAGGTCTGAGGGAGTTGAACTAGAGTCACTACTATACGATTACTAATGGTCCTTCTGAGATTGGCATCAGAGATTTGCAAAGGGGAGACAGGGTTGCAGAATTGCCAATTTCACATTTGGTTTCCACTTTTTTTTATTGTCGTACCGGTAAAATATACATAGCATAATTTTATCATTTTAACCATTTGCAAATATATAATTCAGTGATATTAACTAATGTCTTAGCTCAGGCTGCCATAACAAAATACCATAGGGTGGTGATTTAAACAACAGAAATTTATTTGTTCACAGTTCTGGAGGGTAGAAGTCCAAAGTCAAGGTGTCAACATTGTCTGTTTCTGGTGAGAGCTTGCTTATGGCTTATTGATGGCGATTGCTCACTGTATCCTCACATGGTAGGAGAAAAAAGAGCAAACTCTGTTGTTTCTTCTTATATGGGCACTAATCTCATCTTGAGGACCATCTTCATGACCTCAAAATCTAATTATCCTTCAAAGGCTTCATCTCCAAATATTATCACTTTGGGGGTTAGGATTTCAAGGTATGAATTGAGGGCGGAGTCACAATTCAGTCCATAGCATCTATATTCACAATGTTATTCAATCATCACCACCATTCATTTCCAGAACTTTCTTATCATCCCAAGCAAAAGCTCTGTACCTATTAAACAGTGACTCTCCCATTCTCCCCTCCCTTCAGCCCCTAGTACCTCTAGTCTACATTCTTTTCCCTATTATAGATACCTTACACAAATAAAATATACAATATTTGTCCTTTTGTATCTGGCTTATTTTACTAACAAGGTCTAACCATGTAGCATGTATCAAAATTTCATTCCTTTGTAAAGCTGAATAACATTCCATTGTATTTATATACCACATTTTGGTTACTACCTACCCATCCGTAAATGGACTTTTATGTTGCTTCCACCTTTTGGCTATTGTGTATAATATTGCGGTTGAACATTGGTGTGCAAGTGTCTGAGTCCCTGCTTTAAATTCTTCTGAATTCCACCTATGAGTGGAATTGCTGAATCATATGATAATTCTGTGCTTAACTTTTAGAGGAACCACCAAACAGTTTTCCACAGTGGCTGCACTATTTTACATTCCCACTAGCAATGCACAAGGGTTCCAATTTCTCCACATCCTCATCAACTTATTTTTTTTTCTTTTTTCTTTTTTGTAATAGTCATCCTAATGGGTGTAAGTGGTATTGCATTGTGGTTTTGATTTGCATTTCCCATTTCATTTTCAGGCCCAGCATATCTATTACTTGTATTTGCTTTCCAGCTTGGTTTGCTAATTTTGGGGGGTGGGTAGGGTGGGTGAGGAGGGAGATTATAAGAAAATACTGAAATAGTTGTTTTCTGAAAAATTGTAACACAGTGATAGACTTCTAATAGTATGTAAAACCAAAAGAAGAGCAAGGTAGTCTAGGCTTTGACACAGAATAACAATGTAGCCTTAGCAACTGAATGACTCCAGATGAGATGGAACTCAATGACAGCTGTAACTGCGCCCAGCAAAGGCAGTGGAAATAGCAATGCCAAATGGAAGGGGCTGGAGCAGCATATGACAAATTTAACCACCACTACCACATGACTACACTTATTCACAAGCACATCATAAATGCTTGTGAAACATCTCTGCAGTCTCCCTGAAACAACTGGGGATGCACATTGCAGGGTGTGGGCAAGAGCAAAAGAAAACATGCTGACCATTTTCTCTCACTGTTAGAACACTAATGAACAAGAGTTTCTATTTCTTTAGTCTAGATTCCTAAAAGGAGAATTGCTAAATCAATGCTTTTAAAAAGTTTTGCTTCCTAGAAAGATTGTAGCAATTATTTATTTAATCACGTATTTATTTTTACTTAAATATATGAGATTCACTTGATTTTATTCCCCATTTACAAAGCCTCTCATATTGGTTTTATTTATTTATTTATTATTCTCTTTTATTCACATTCTTCAATCTCATTCCCCTTTCCCACCATAGGAAATCATTCCAATGTGTTTAGTGTATATCCTTTTGTTTGTAAGTATTCATTTAAAACGTGTATTTTCTTATGTAAATGGTATTGTAAGGTACATAATTTTTTTTTCTGCCTTACATCAACATATTTTTAAGATTTGGTCTATTGCTTCTAACTACTGTGTAATACTGCATCCACCACATTCCGCCTAAGGTCTTCTTTAGTTATGGACACCCAAATTATCCCCAACTCCCACATCCTAAAACACTGCTGTGGCTATCTTGAAACATGCGCCTTATGGGACCTATGTGAGACTATTTTTGGATTATATATCCGGTAGAAGAATTGACTGTTTTATCGCTTTTTTTCTCTTTAATATAGTTTTGATTTTCATTTTTTTATTTCTAATAAGGGTAAGAGTGTGTGTGTATTTTTAATCACTGTATTCTCCCAGGAATTATCAAATCACATCCTTAGCCTTATGCTCCATTGTTTCTTTAAGGACTAATGTAGCCTATAATTAATTGTAACACATTGAATAAAGGTGATACATGAGTCCACACACAAGTAAGTCCATAATGATACTCAAAGGGAGAAGGAGTAAAAACTCATTTGCCACCAATGGAAATACTATGACACTAACTTTTGTCAGGAGATTGGTTATTAAAGAGAAAGAATGAAGCATTTAACCTGCCATTTTAGGAAGAAATTAGGTTCATCCCCAATTGATAAGGGGAAATTTTTAACGAAAGAATATCAGCTAATAAATGTAGACGACTGATATAAAAATCACCATTTTACAATCTCCAATGAGATAATTGATTCAGGCAAGGATTATCACTGAATGTTAAAATATTTAAAAAGAAAGAAAAAAAGACCAATCTACCATTTTATCTATTCCCTACCACTCAGTTGCCCTATGAACACCCAATTTGCCTTCTGCTCCCACCATTGAAATTACAGCGCTTGAAGGGCAATGGGGACTTCTCAATTGCAAAATACAATGGCCTTTTCTCATCTACCATGATCACTTTATGGTATTTGTCATTAAAGACCACCTCTCTTTTCTTGAACTCTCTTTTGTGTCCACAAAAGACTGGTTATCTGTTGCAGTATAAGAAATCAAAATAATATTAAGTGGTAAACACAAATTATTATTTCTCCTGGTTTTGTGGGTAGACTGAGCTTAGTTGGGTGGATCCCTCTCAGAATCTCTTATAAGACTGCAGTCAGAAGGTGGTTGGAGTCCACTGAAAGCTGGACTGGCCTGAATATCCGAGATGGCTTTCTCACTCACTTGACTGGTCCCGAAGATAAGATGGCTGGAATAGTGGGTGGTTAGTAGTACATCTCTCTTTCTCTCAATGTGGCCAGCTTGGGCTTCTTAACAGCATGGTAGCCTCAGGATAGATAGACCTTACATGGTGCCTAGCTTCCACCAAAGCAAATGTCCCAGGCGTCCCAGGTAGAAGCTGCAAGTCTTCTTATGAGACAATTAATGATCTCTTTCTCATCCAATACGGATAATCCACTATTTCTAGCACTGCTTTCTTTGAAGGGGAAAAGGAACCTAAACTAAACTCACCCATATTTTTATTGTTTCATTTTTAACTATGTATGCATTCATATCTAACCCAAAAGCAATTTGAAATACTTTTTATCAAGTTGTTTAAAAGCTTTTAACTTAGTCTTCCTAGAAGTAGGACCTATCTTTCCTTTTGCACTTGTGTTTCTGCAGTTTACTTAATATTTAAGTAAATAGCATAATTATAGTAATAAATACACCTAAACATAAATAGGTTTGGTGACAAAGTACCAGAAAACACCCTATTGGCTGTGAAGGTATAAATTGGTATATTTTACATAGGGAATAAAAAGCTTTGGTTAATCAGTTAAAAGAGTTTCTAATATATCTTTTACTAAACCTTTTGAACTGGAAGTAATATAAGCCACTTTAAGAAATGAAATTTATTGGCTCCTATAACCTAAAGTCTAGGGTGGATCTGGCAATGATTCAGGGACTCAGATGATGTCTTCAGCTGCCTCGGCTGTGCTCACCACAGTGTTGATTTCATATGAGATTCCATGTGGTGGCAAGATGGTGATGGCAGGTTCTGGCACAAGAGAAAACATGTAACCTTCTCAGCAATCTTCAGCAAAAGTCTCACCGCTCTTCATTGGCTAAGGTTGAGGATGTGCCCACCTCTGAGGCCAGGGCAATATGGTGACCTGATTGATTAGGACTGAGTTGAAGACCTACCTAACCCCACGGACCGAGAAGAATTGCCTTAGAGTGTTCCAGCATGCTATTACGGAAGTCCATTCTGGGGTTATGATTGAAGGAAGGACTGTGCTGCTTGAGGGCCAGTATAACATCTTGTTCCTACTTGTGCCTCCAGCCCCACATGTAGCACCCTACAAGCTTCCCTATACACAGGAGGCATTGTGAATAGTGAACTAAAATGCACAAGCATCTTTCTCTTCATTTACTGTGAATTTTAAGGCAGTTTATAGGAGGCTTGCCTTTGGTGTGCAAAACGCCAGTCCCCGTTTGCCTGAATTTTGTTATCTTTTGATCTGTCCTGCTGTCAAAAGGCCTCAAAGCAGGCTCGAATGGGGTTTTGGACTCAAAGACACACAGTGCTGAGTTCCATACAGAATGCCCTGAGTAAAAAGTCTCTCCTCTCCATCTCAAGTCTTGTGTGTTGCTTTATAATGCTGGTCATGGCGAGGCTATGGTTTTAATTTCACCTTCAGGGCTTGTACTAGAGCCACTTTTAAGGACTCTCCTTGGGTCTTCCTCCTGGTCTCCCTCCCAACCTCCCCCCTTCCCTTGGTTCCTCCCCTGCAGCCACAGCTGCCTGGCTCCAGGGCACTCAGACAGCACTGTTGCCTTGGCAACCCAGAAGGGGGCTTCAATCTACTGTCTCCCCAGAGGGGCTGGGCTGGCCCTGAGCCAAGAAGAAGCAGGGAGCAGGGGACCTGACCTGCCTAGCACAGGGTATGTAGGGAAGTAAACAGACCACTGGTGTGCGGCCTGCCTGAAGAGAGGGCCAATATCATGGGTGTAAAGCAAACCACTGAAAATGCTAGAGCGAACAGGAATGGGACAGGGGAAAGAAGGCCTGATGCACCTTCCCCTACAAGCTGCAGTATCTGGTAAAACAGCTGATGCTCTGTGTTAGTTTCCTGGGGATATAATAACAAAGTAATTTATTAGCAACTAGGTGACTTAAAATAACAGAGATGTATTGTCTCACTGCTCTGGAGACTAGATATCCTAAATCAATGTGTCTGCTGGGCCACCCTCCCTCCAAAACCTGTAGGGGACTCCTTCCTAGCTCCTGGTGATTTGCTCGCACTTTGGCTTTTCTTGGATTGCAGCTGCATAAATCCGATCTCTGCCTTTGTAGTCACATGCCTTCTCCCTGTTTGTCTTTTCATGTGGCTGCCGTCTTACAAGGACACCAGTCATATTGGATTCCGGGTCCACCCTACTCCAGTATGACTTCATCATAACTAATTACATCTGCAATAACCCTATTTCCAAACAAGGTCACATTCTGAAGTACTGGCGGGTTAGGACTTCAGCATATCTTTTCTTTTTTATTTTAAGATTTATTTTATTGTTTTTGACAGAGAGAGAGAGAGTGAGATACAGAGACAGAGGAGGGCCCAGAACAGTTGCACATCATAGGTTTTTTCACATAATTTCATTCCACAGGTGGGCGCGGGGCTGAGCAGGAACTGGGCCGAGGTCTCACCCCGTTGAGAACTGAACTGGGGGAACTCCCCAGTTCAGCATATGGGTCCACACAGGCCGAGGCTGGGATTCGATCCTCGGTCCCCGGGGCTACAAATGAGCGCTTAACCCACTGAGCCATCCCGGCTTCCCCATCTTTTTTTTTTTTTTTTAAGGGGACACAATTCAACCCAGAATAGGCTCCCAGATAGATATGACATGATGGGAAAGATGGTTTTAGAAGTTTTTATAGTAAGGTCTAGAAAAGTTATTTGACAGGACTAAGGAAGGCCTGGAATACCAGACTGAGGAGCTTGGCTTTTACTTAGCAGACGGGCGTCATGAGGGGTCTCAGAGCAGGCAGCAGTGTGAATAGCTGTGATTACCTATGAGACTCAGAGTTTTTGTCATTGGTTTTTTTTGTTTGTTTGTTTGTTTGTTTTTAGTACAAGTGGAATGAGCGGCTTTTTTCTCCAAAGCATACTCTCCAACTGTCTAAGTCGCCGGCCAACCACATAGTGGAAACATTGCAAAAACCTTCAAAATGAATAGCACAGAGTTTGGTGCAGTTTAAAGATTTATTTTTATTGTTTTTGACAGAGAGAGAGATACAGAGACAGAGACAGAGAGAAGGAGAAGGGCCCAGAACAGTCTCCATAGTTGCACATCATTGGTTTTTCCACATAGTTTCATTCCACAGGTGGGTGGGGCTGCACAGGGCAGGAACTGGGCCAGGGTCTTCACCCAGGTGAGAACTGAACTTGGGGAACTCCCCAGTTCAGCATATGGGTCTACACGGGCTGGGGCCAGGATTCAATCCTCGGTCCCCGGCGCTGCAAAGTGAGCGCTTAACCCACTGAGCCATCCCGGCTTCCCCTTGGTGCAGTTTAGAAGACCCCCCACTTGCCAACCATGTCAGTCTCAGTTGCTTTATTAGTCAAAAGAGAACAATCAGAGTACCTGTCTCAGAAAGTTGGCAGAGGGGTTAAATAAAGATTATGGATCTATCTTAGAAGAATAGTCACCAAAGTAAGAACTCAACAGATGTTCACAATTATTCTGAAAATAGCAGTAGTTACTTTGGCTAAGAAGGGCAGGGAAAGCAATTATTATTGGTGCTGATTGTTAGACTTTAGACCCTAGAACTCTTACCCCTCCTTTCTCCTCTCAAGGAGGAACAGCCTCTCACATTTGCACTGCACTTTTCAGTGTTCAAAGTACTCTGTCATTCATTCTCTTTGTCTCTATGAAATCCTCACAACAATCTTGTGAAGTGTCAGGGCTTTCATTATTGTCTTTATTTTATAGATAAGAAACTGAGACCTAGGTGGGTTAAATCAGCTGCCTTCAACATTCTTTCTTCAGGGACACGTATGACACATGACACTTTCAGGTGGACACACCCCCATGTGTCATTCCTGCCATATCTTCATCTCTTTCTCTCCCACTAGAAACTATTTGATGCCATGTAGTCATTAAGACAGGTAAGTAGGGATGCTGGGATAGCTCAACAGGTGAGCACTTGATTTGCAACTGTGAGGTTGAGGAATCGAATCTCAGCCCCGGCCAGTGCAAACTCATATGCTGAACTGCAGTGCAACTGGTAACAGCCAAGATCATGGCAAAGATTCTCACCTCCCATGCAGGAGGCCCCCAGTTCTATTTCTGCCCCAATGGGCCCCACATCTACTTGTGTGGAATGAAACTATGTCACAACTAATGATGTACAACTATGGAGACTGCTCTGGGCCTTCCTCCCTTCTCTCTCTCTTTCTTACTCTCTCACCTCTCAAACAATAAAATAAATCTTAAAAAAAAGAAAAATGACTGGTAAGTAGAGTTATCTGTAATTGATGAGGAAATATCTCGGATATATTATTGATGGAAAAATCAGATTGCAAATTTACTATTTATAATAACAGTCTATGACATTATGTTTACACATAAGCAGAGTTGTCAGAAAGACCACACAGGAAACTGTTACCAGTGGTTAACTCTGGAGCTGAGCAGTGAGAGGTGGTTGAGTGGGTGGAGGAAGCTTTCACTTTTACATATACAAGTTTTAGATAAGAATGTATTGTATTTTGAAACATTTATTCTATTGTTTTTGAGAGAGAAGAGAGAGAAAGAGAGAGAGAGAGAAGCGGGGAGGGCCCAGAGTAGTCTCCATAGTTGTACATCATTAGTTGTGACATAGTTTCATTCCACACAGG
>PVKE010010391.1:0-34124 GCA_004027555.1 Craseonycteris thonglongyai | reverse complement strand
GCTCCTCACCATTTGGGGTTCTTACAGTCAGGATCAACTTAGTAACCGGGTTAGCAAGTGCTTCTCTCCATCTGGTTCTTCCCACTGTGTCCCCACCCATGTAGGCAGAGCAGGTGTGGTGAGAATTCTTCCTTAGTGGTCTGTGAGGGGGGCTAAGGTCACCCCGACAACATAGCATTGTCTTTCGAGGGTCATCAGACACAACCAGGATAGTACTTAGCCCCCACCGCTAACAAGCTCTATGATTTGAGGGGAGTCACATCATCTCTCTCGGTTTCCCCATCTGTCAACTAGGGATAGAACAGTAACTACTACCTTGATTTGTAATGAGAATTAGATATAAGCCACAAGCAGAAAGGGGCTCAGAGAGAATGTACATAGTATTGCATCGCTTCTAAGACAGTTTTTAGTATCAGGGTACATTGCATAATTTGTGATTAGCTATTTGATAATACCTTGAAAGAAAGTTTGTCTCAGTGCTTGGAAGTTCACCATTAGAGTTTCAGTTTTTGGCCTCTGGGGTTTGCTGGAGCCCCTGCTTAAAGAGCAAATGGGAATTTTAGATTGTGGACTAGAGCTGAAGGAAAAGAAAAACTGTCCCACTTTTTCTAGGGGGTCCTCTAGCCTGGATCATTCTCAGAGTCTTACCTTCCACCCCATCGTTTGCCCTTCACTTTGTGCTTTCTGAAGACTAGGGCATCTGTTTTCCAGTTTGAAAATCACTGGGCCTTGGAAGACGATGAGGAGAGAGAGGAAGGTGGTACTGGCAGAGGGAACACCTGGAGAAAAATCGTGGAGGGGAGGTGGCAGGGCGCCAAAGAAAGCTGACGCAGCTCTCTCCTTACCAGGCCTCCAGGTGAGCTCACAGAAGCTCAGTGCCACGAAGCTTTATCCGCTCAGTGTGGACAATGTCTAGACGCCAGGGGAGCCGTTCCAACACTTCCAGCCACTTGAACAGTCCCAAAAGTGTGTCCTTTGCCGACCAAAGTCCAGGCTGGTCCCGCTGCCCCAGCGTGACTGGGGCTAACAGCCTTAAGGGTCCCCACATCCCGAGTGGCTCGGAGCTCAGTAGCTGCAGCAGCCCCTCGGAGCAGCCCAACAGCCCCAGCTCCCCCGACCTTCCACTGCGGAGAATCTGCATGGGCCGGCCATATAACTCCAAGTGCGTAGAGACAAGTCACCTGGCGAAACGCCCTAAGGTGGCCAAAAAGTCGACTTGCCGCTACAGCCCCCACAGCCTGCTCTGCACGGATCGTCCCTCGGGCCCCTCAAGCCCCACCTTCCTGGACCAGCTCATCAAAGGCTTCAACTACCTTGACAGATCCACCCGTGCCTTCTCCACCAACTGCCCCAAGTCACTGAGCCTGCCAAGGCTTGCAGCCAACTACCTGGAACACGCTGTCAACTCCATCTGTCTGGACCAACCAGACCAGTCCTTCCCCCTCAGTGACTCCAGCCCCAGGGCCAGCATGGCTGCCCCTGACAACACCAGCACCTGCATAGTGCCCTGCACTGGGGGCGTCAACACCTGGCAGTGTGTGGGTGATGCCGTCCACACAAGTTGCCCACACCAGAACCTCACTGCGATGCTGCCGCAGAGGCCAGGGATAAAGTTGCCTGAGCTTCCTTTGTTTGGCAGTGGGGTCTTTTCTTTAAGTCATCTGCCAAAGTTCTGGGAAGCAATCCGCTCAGGCTGGAGTGCCCCCGAACCCATCTCCAAACCCTGTAGCTGGTGGTGACATTGGCACCAGTTGTGAGATGGTCCCATGTCCATCCATCAGTCTGCAGTGGTAAAAATAAATTGTCTGTGGCAAAATGTTCCTGTCAAGGCTCCATTGAGGGGAAATGTCCATTTAGATTAGGGGTTATACATTTGAGGGCCTACAGGGCTAGGCAGTTAAAAATGAATGGGTGAATTGGGCAGGGTGGTCATAGGGAGTGGAGGAGACTGTGTCTGTGTGAAGAGGGAATACCTGGTCCACACCCAGCTCTCAAATGGGCCTTTTCAAGAAAAGCCAAGATCTGAGTTTTATATGTTAGCAACAAATTCAAAAGTATCATAACACACTGTAATGGGCTGAATGTGAAGCCCACAGATCTCGGCTTGGAATCTCTGGGTTTTATCTTGAATGGATCATTGGGGAGGTTCCTAGTCTCCCTTAAACTCAGTGTCCCCATGCAAAGAATTTGGCTGGCTCATATCCAATCCCCATCCATACTCTTCTTTTTTCAGAATTGTGGTTGATTTTTGCACAGCTTCACGTGAGCAGAAAGAAGTGATGATGATGATGAAAATGACAGCAAACTCTCATAGAGCACTTACTATGTGGCAGGCACCGTTCTAAGTGCTTTATAAATATTTATTCTTTTAAAGATGAGGAGTATTTTAAATAATTTTTAAATCTTTTTTTTTTTTTTTTTAAGATTTATTGTTTGAGAGTTGAGAGAGAGGAGAAAGAGAAGGGGGGCGGGGAACGACCCAGAGCAGTCTCCATAGTTGTACATCATTAATTGTGACATAGTTTCATTCTACACAGGTGGATGTGGGGCTGTGGGGGGTGGGAACCGAACTGGGGGCCTCCTGCATGGGAGGCAAGAACCTTCACCGCCATCCTGGCAATTACCAGTTGTGCTGCAGTTCAGCATATGGGTTTGCACAGGCTGGGGTCAGGGCTGGGATTTGATCTCTAGACCTCGTGGTTGCCAGGCAAGTGCTCAACCTGCTGAACTATCTCGGCATCCCCTAAAGATGTGGTTTTGATGACTAGGACCTAGCGTGGATGTAGAGAAAACTTGATGACAGGCAGTGGGAGACATGTGGGAATAGGCAACCAGGGATAGTGACAAGTGAAAGAATGGTTCTTCCTGGGAAATATCTGAAAAGAGTGGTTCTTTCTAAGCCAGGTGAGGGCTAGAGGGTCAAAATGAGGTGGTCCCGTATTTCTAGCTGAGAATGTCTGAGAAAATGTTCCCTGGGTCACTGAGGGCCCCAAGCCTTCAGACTCAACTGATTTGAGTGCTGAGAAATGAAGCCCCACAAAGCACCCAGGTATCCATCATCCTGCTGGTGAGTGACCCTGGAGACCAGGATCCCAGCCTGGTTCTGAAACTCTCCAGCCCTGAGACCTTGGATTCATCATGTCTCCTCTCTGGACTGTTTCCCCTTCTGTAGCATGAGTGGGTAGCTTTGATGATCACTTTGTGTGTGTGTGTGCAAATAATAAGAATTTTATTTCTTCCTTCACAATCTTTATAAAATTTCTTTTGTCTTATTATACTTTCTTTTTTTTTTTCTTTTTGTTAAACTTATTGGGGTGACATTAATTAATATCAATGACATTGTTTCCAGGTGTACAATTCTACATGACACTGTCTATACATCGCATTACATGCTTACCACCCATTGATGATCTCTTAAAAGCCCCTATGTCTGAGTCTCTCCTTCTGATCCTAAGCCAGGCCTGGAGCCTCCTGAGCTGACAGTTTGGAGTACTCCCTTCCCCCTAAAACTCAGGCCTCCTGAGTTCTGAGCTCATCTTCCCAGGTTCCCCGAGGGCCATTTCAGGCCTCAGGGCCTATTTCTCTGTGGCTGAACTTCACACACTGTCTTTTCTTGCTGGGGCTCTCCTGTCTCCTTGGAAATATGAGGGCCAATAGGAGTTCAGAATGAGGAATGTGGCTGACCCTGAAATAATGCAGAACCTGGAGGTCTACAGGGTTCCATGGCTGTTGGAGTAGCTGGTCTGCTGTGGCCTGACACTGATTATCCTCACCATGAGATCACCATGGTGGTCCTGGTGTAGAAGGAAGGAAGGAAGTGGGCACTGAAACCCCAGCCCATTGAATTCACCCCCAATTCTTATCTCTTGATTCTAGGTCCACAGCTCAGCAGGGCAGTACCTTCCTTTCTCTGTCTCTGGGCATCCTTTCCCTCCCCAGGGAGAAGACTTTGGCCTTTGTCTGAGGGGTCCTCAGTCCCTCGGTGCCCCATTCCCCTGGTGAACATTCACAGGAATACAGCTTGTTAGAGTCCAACTGGGCCCAGCTCAAGAGGTACTTCCAAAGTGTCCTGATTCCCAAACCCTTTATCTGACCACTCAAAGTTATTCCCTTCCTGCCCTATTTGCATGAGCGCCCCCTCTGACTCTCCTGAAGACATCTACCTCAAAAATGGTCCAATTTCGTCTAATCAGAGTGTAAGACCCTTGCCTAGGACACTGCTCTTGAGATCTCCAGTATCTAGCCCAGTTCTTGCTCACAATAGAGGCTCAATTATATTGACATTGATTACTGAGCCTTGTGCCCAGTAGGTGTTCAGAAATGGTAACTACCATTATCTTAAGAATAATTATAGGGGAAGCCGGGATGGCTCAGCAGGTTAAGCGCTCGATTTGCAGCCTCGGGAACCAAGGATTGAATCCCAGCCCCGGCCTATGCAAACCCATAGGCTGAACTGGGCTGTGCTTCCCATGTGGGAGGCCCCCAGCCCAGTTCCTACATTGCGCGGCCCCCACCCACCAGTGTGGAACAAAACCATGTTGAAAACTGATGCTGTGCAACTATGGAAACTGCCCTGGGCCCTACCCTTTCTCTCTGTCTGTCTCTGTCTCTCTATCAAAAACAATAAAATGAATCTTTAAAGAAAATCCATTGCATACAAAATACTATAATTATTCTTTCTTTTTTATTTTAAGATTTATTTTTTATTGTTTTTCACAGAGAGAGAGAGAGAGATACAGAGAGAGACAGAGAGAAGGGGGAGGGCCCAGGACAGTCTCCATAGTTGCACATCATTGGTTTTTCCACATAGTTTCATTCCACAGGTGGGCGCGGGGCTGCACAGGGCAGGAACTGGGCTGGGGTCTCGCCCTGGTGAGAACTGAACTAGGGGCACTCCCCAGTTCAGCATATGGGTCCACACGGGCCAGGGCCGGGACTCGATCCTTGGTCCCCAGGGCTGCAAAGTGAGCTCTTAATCCACTGAGCCATCCCAGTTTCCCCATGCAATGGATTTTCAATAACTAATAATAATGATGACATCAGCAGTTATAAAGCTCCTAACTTTATCCCAAGCATTAATTGCTTTGTATATATTAACTCATTTAATTCTTATACCAATCCTTTAAGGAAGCATTGTTATTCCTATTGTACAGATGAGGAAACTGAGGCATAGAGATGTCAGGTATAAATGATATGAAAAAGATGGCTACAGTGTACAGAACATAGCAACTCTTCAAGAAATGGTTGGCATTGTCATTATACAGTACTATGTGCATAGTAAGTGCTCAATAATAAATACTCTTTTTTTTTTTTAAAGATTTATTGTATTGTCCTTGACAGAGACAGAGAGACAGAGAGACGGGGGAGGGCCCAGAGCAGTCGCCATAGTTGTACGTCATCCGTTTTCAGCATGGTTTTTTTTTTGTTTGTTTGTTTTTTTTAAAGATTTATTTATTGTTTTTGACAGAGAGAGAGATACAGAGTCAGAGACAGAGAGAAGGGGGAGGGCCCAGAACAGTCTCCATAGTTGCACATCATTGGTTTTTCCACATAGTTTCATTCCACAGGTGGGCGGGGCTGCACAGGGCAGGAACTGGGCCGGGGTCTCGCCCCAGCGAGAACTGAACTGGGGGCACTCCCCAGTTCAGCACATGGGTCCACACAGGCCAGGGCCGGGATTCGATCCTCGGTCCCCAGGGCTGCAAAGTGAGCGCCTAACCCACTGAGCCATCCCGGCTTCCCCTCAACATGGTTTTGTTCCACACAGGTGGGTGGGGGCCGTGCAGGGTAGGAACAGGGCTGGGGGCCTCCCATATGGGAAGCACACCCCAGTTCAGCATATGAGTCTGCATGGGCCAGGGCCAGGGCCAGGGATCGATCCTCGGTTCCTGGGGCAGAAAAGCTAGCGCTCAACCCGCTGAGCCATTCCAACTTCCCCAATACATAACTTTTATGATTACAACATCTTGGAAGTAGAAGGGTCTCCACAAATGGGTACCCAATGAATGGTAGATGTCATTACAGAGCCCAGTACATAGTAGGTATTCAAATCAAGTTTGACCAGGATCTCTGTGCTCAGGATAAATACTCACTGCTCACAAACCCCTTGTGCCAGCCCATGTTCAGAGAAAAACAGGCTCTTAGAGAAAGCCCTTTGCTCTGTGTGATCATGTGGGGGCCACAGGAAGTCCCCATATCCACTGTTCAAGCCATGCATCTGCAGGCTCCATGTAAACAGGAAGCAGGGTGCTGGCCTCAGAACAATGCCACGACCTGCTGTGCTGTCCTTCTTGTGTACTGAAGCTGCCTCGGGATCCCCACAGCTGGAGTGGCTGGGGAAAGTCCTTCACACTTGCAGAAGTATGTCATCATTTATTGAGCACCTACACCGTGTGCCAGGCATGCTGCCAAGGCCTAAGACATAGCCTTATGCTCCCTGTGAGGCTAAGTTCTAGTACCCCATTCTGCAGAGGAGGAAACTTAGGCTCAGAGAGAGAAAGTGACATGGTCACATTCCAGTAGCTGGTAATGAGCTGAGCTGGGATGCCAACCCAAGCCCCTGACCCTTAGCCAGTGCTTTTTCTTTTCTAAGATTTATTTTATTGTTTTTAACAGAGAGAGAGAGACAGAGGGAGAAGGGGGAGGGCCCAGAGCAGTCTCCACAGCCGTATGTCATTAGTTGTTGACATAGTTTCATTCCACACAGGTGGGTATGGGACCACACAGGACAGGAACCTGGCTGGAGACCTTCCGCATGTGAAGCACACTCCAGTTCAGCATATGGGTCCACACAGGCTGGGGCCAGGACTTGATCCTCGGACCCTGGGGCTGCAAGACGAGCGCTCAACCCACTGAGCCATCCCAGCTTCCCCGAAGATTCCTTTTCTATTTAAAGTGCAGTTTCTTTCTTAGTATTTATTGAACGGATTTTAAGAGAAAGAGGGGGGTAAATCTTGGCCTCCATAATATGCAACAAATTTGATAAGGCAAGGACTGAGGATTTGGGCTGCCCCCAACACCAGCTTCCTGAATAGGGCAGTGTTAACGCAGAACGTGCCCTTTCTAAGAAGTAGTGAACAAAGGGAGAAAATTCCTTAAAAGTCATCTGTCCTTTCAATTGCCCAATCCACTGGTCCCTACATTGTTTGGAACCATTGAGTAAATAGGTGCATGAGATTAGAATTATCTTTGTATATTTTTTAAAATGTGATGTGGCCCCTTTCAAACAGATAATTTGATATCATTATTCTCCAATTTTTGTAGGGAAAAGAACAGCTGTTTTCCCTAAAAAGTAAATGCAGCTTTTTGTATGGCCAAGATGCATGTTTGAGAGACACACTCATCCTATTCCTAACCCTTAATCCACTGTTAACCTTTCCTTATCCTGAACCCAACACTCTGAGCCTTAGCCCACCCCGCCCCTGACCCCATTCCTGAGGCCCACTTTATCCTTGTCTTTTCTCTCTACAGTGACTGGTCCTGCTTGCTCTCTATAAAAAACATAAAACTAGGAGTGGGGGATACCCTTCCCCCCATTGTATCCACACTGCCCTCTTCTAAGTGGCAATCCCAGGAACGGAAAGAGCTTAGACATGTGCTGTGCCTAAGTTGGTACCATCGTTTTTGGCAAACTCTTTACAACGTCCTGGCTCCCCACCCCCCAAACAGGGCAGGAATTTCTCAGGAACAATGGAACAAAGCCGGGAACTCTGAGGGAGAAGGCACAGGACATTCCAAAAGGATTTCTCTCAAGCCCCAAAAGACAACATGTGGGAACACAGCAGAAGGTTTGTAGCCTAGCAAAGAAAAGCATGAAAGGGATGGAAAATCTGCCCAGTAGGAAGGGCAGAGCAGGCCGAAGGAAGGAACAAGGGGCCGGGTGGTCAGGAGGCCTGGGTGGGAAGCCTGCCCTTGCCACCTGTGATGCTGCCGAAGCTACTTCAACCTCGCTAGCCTCAGATTTGAGGTTCTTAAAACCTGAGGTTGCCACAAAACTAAGCACATGGATGCATACATTGCAGTAATGCTTTATTCATCACCATGACCAGGAAATAGCCCAAATATCCAACACTAAAATAGGGTTAATGATGAGACACAGTACCAAGTAATTATTATGTGCAAAATTATTATGAGCGCTATTTAAAGTAGCTGGCCCACAGATTGCTAACAGTTACGACCTGTAATAAAGAGCTTGTACCAGAAAATAAATCTATGTGTGGCTTCCAAAGCAGACCAAGGATTGCAAGAGAAAAAAGTGTCAGCTAAGCTAAACAGAGTGCTTATGCTTACTGATACAGTTGGTTCTGAACAAGCTTCTTATCTCATTTCAGACAGGTCATAAACAGTGGGGACTGGCATTGATCCACAGAGCCATTTTTAAGTAGCCCTGATCTTTACTGGCACACAGAACTGCTTTTGTGAAAAGAATGTGAAGTGAGAAAAGCAAGACATGAAGTCATGTGCATGCACGGATCACATGAGGTAAAACGCACATGTGCACAGGGACAAAGGAAGGGCAATGAACATTTATGGAGATCCAACTACAGGTCCTGCTCAGAAGTCTTCTGTAGCTCAAGCAGGGGAGCGTGGGCAGGAATGGGAGGGGGTATGTGGAGACCATCAGAACTCCAACCTGGCTGGAGGGAAGCAGTAGGGGCAGGGAAGCATGCGTGATAAATTCGAATTATAGAAACCATTTACAGTCACCTCAGGAGCTAGGCTCTGGGGCAGCATTTGCAAAGTGTGTTATGAGCAACACCAGTCTCGGGAGATACTGAACGGATTTTCCATATCTCATATATCCTGCCGAAGGCTGGATTAAACAGAGCTGGACTGGTGGCTGTCCTGGAGATCTGCTCAGAAATGTTGCTGTGTCACTTGAGATGGTCAAAGTGTGGGAAAGAGCACAGAATCCCCAAACGACTTGACCAGGAAACCCCTTTTTCAAGGCGCATCTCAAAGGGCAGGTGATCCATGAGGCCCAGTGTGAGAACTCAGCCCTGGGCCTGGACCCAAGGCAGGAGCTGAGCAAAAAAGCCATCGAGAATGAAGACGAGTGGTGGGGAAACATCAAGAAGGGGCAGAGGGCCAAATCCCAGGCCATTTTCAGAAGAGTCACCCTTCTGCCTGGCCAGAGTTGAAAACAACCCAGGAGAGGCAGAACTGAGAATGACTGAGAGCCCGGGGTCTAGAGTCAGATGGACATGGATGTGAACGCTGGCTCTACCGCGTGCTGACAGACTGAGTGGTCTTGGCAGGCCATTCTACCCTCTGTGCCCCACTTCCTATTCTGGATAAAGGCAGTAATAAAATACACTCATTTGTCCACAGTCCCAGGACTGTGGCAGTGATCAAATGAGATTCAATGTTGATCAAACGGTGAGGGGAGTTTATCTTTGCCCCAAATGCCAACCAGAAAAGGGACATTTGTGCCTTATGGCATGCCTGAATCAACCCGTTCTTTCATTCAAGTAACATTACTCAAGTGCCAACTCCACGCCAGGCACTGTGTGCTTCGTAGGGGATATAGTTGGCAACAAGACAGAAACCAGTCACGTTCCCTGCCTTCATTATGCCTTGTAATATTAAATGATCTTCCAAGTTATGGCAACTGTCATAGACGTTAAGAGAGAGAAGCCTGGAGGAGGCCGGCTGTGGGGAACAATGGCAGGAGACATGATCTGGCCTGGGAGGTCAGGGGAGGCTTCTATGGTGACATGATGTTTGAGCCGGACCCTAAAAGAGAGTAGGGTAAAGGGGGGTGGGTGTGGGGTGAGAAAGCACTCAGCAGTGCTGGAGGAGGGATATGGCTGGAGAAATGGCAGTCCTCTCTCTTCTTCTGCCTCTTCTACCCATCATCTCCTTGTTTCCTTTCCTCCATCCCCACTCCCTCTCAATACCAATTTCCTGGTCCACCTTCTCCACCCCACTAGGACAATCCTTATCCTGCCACTGTCTGTTTTCCCACACAGGCCCTGGAACCCTTGTGCAAAACAGGTGTTTACTTTCATTATTGAATAACTGCAAGGCCACAGCTAGCTCACACAGTGCCTTTGCTATATTAGCAAAAGGTACCCTCCTCTGGGTAGATATAGCCCCACAGCAGGACCCCTTGGCTCAACAACCTGTCTAACCATTCACTGCCACGATGAATCATTGAAAGGATGAATTAATGCAGAAATATGAAATGAGTGACAAGCTCTGGGGCGGAGAAAAGATTTGGAGTCAGTGTGAAAGCCAGGAAACTACTGAGTCCTGTCAATTTTGGAGCTGCGGACAAGTGACCCACAAACTCTGGCTACTGGTTCCAGAAGGCCCCAGCTCCTGTTTCTCAGGAGTAAGAGTATTTGGCTATTGTCGCCTATCTAATTCTTGTAGCCTCTCCTTATCTAAGGAACCTTGTGCAAGACTTGAGTTGTTTCTTTCCCAGAGAGTGCGATGAGTACCCTGAGCTAAGAGGGTGTACAATGTGATTATAGGCGCCTGCCAGGCTCAGCAAAACCCAGAAGCCTCTGCCTCTGCTCCTCTTCCAAGCCCTGTGAGGAGATAGCCAGGCCCTAGACAAAGCAACGTGAGAATATTTACTAAAGATATCAAGGCCTGCAGAATAAAACAGAGCTGGTCAAATCCCTTAGTGGGGAGAGGATGCAGAATAAATACCGGTAGGTGGATGATCAATTCTCAGGGTAGATGGAGTTACTCTGGAAGACTTCCTAGGCTGGCCATATTTTCCTGCTTTCCATATTAGCCCGGCTCCTTCCAGTCTCTTAATCAGCTTTGCCATCTCTTTCCCCAACCTCTTTTTGGAAGCAAGACTTATATAGCTTGGGTTTAGTCTTGACCAAACATCTACAAAGGGTTACTTGTTTCCTTTTTTCCTTTGCTTATGAGCAAATCATCCAAGAAGCCAAAGTTTTGGAACTTAAAGGGCCAGGGGTAAGGAACAGACACACTGAGGCAGTTCACAAAATGTGATTTGTCACAGATGCTGACCCTCCACCAACAGGCAAGGCCTTGGAAAAATCCTGCCACCAGAACTGGACATCTGCCAACTCTGAAGTCAGCCGATTTCTGTAGCTTTTTTCATCAGACGGAGTTCTCAAGTGCAAGGCTATATTTCCCCATCAGACTGGCGATTCTTGGGGGTAGGGATTGCATCTGGCTTTCAGATGGAGAGCAACATATTGAGTGCAGAAGTTGCTTCTCCATCAGACTGGAGCCCCCTGAGGGCAGACTGTGTTCCCTGCTTCAGATGGGGAGCTCACCCAGAAACAGTAGTCAGAGAAATAGTTACCACTTAGTTAGTGTTTACTCAGTGCCTGAAACTGTTCTTTAAACAAAATTATACATATATTCATTTTAATCCTCATAGCACCACTGTGAGGGAGGTCTTAGCATTATTCACCTTTTCTAACGAAGATGGTGAGACTGAGACATCGAGAGGTTGAATAATTTGTTCAAGATTGCACAGCGCGGTGGTGGAGGCAGGAGTCTCCATCAGACAGAAAACAACATGAGGACAGGGATGCTATCCTTCCCCGTCCCTCCAGCAGATTAGGAATTCAAGATCTGGGGAAGCTGGGATGGCTCAATGGGTTGCTAGCTTTCTTTGCAGCCCCAGAGCCCTAGGATCAAATCCCGGCCCCGACCCAGGCGGACCCATATGCTGAGCTGGGATGTGCCCCCAGTTCAGTCCTTGCCGGGGCCTACATGGGAGGCTCCCAGCCCAGTTCCTGCCCTGTGCAGCCCCGCGCCCACCTGTGGAGTGAAACTATATGGAAAACTAATGCTGTCAACTATGGAGACTGCTCTGGGCCCTCCCCCTTCTCTCTGTCTCTGTCTGTCTCTCTCTCTGTCAAAAAACAATAAAAATAAATCTTTAAGAAAAAAAGATCTGGCATTCCTCCTCTGTCTACCCCTAGCTCCCTGTCTGGAGCCGAAACAGACCTTATTCAGTGCTATGCCTGGCAGCTGGGTTGGGGTCAGGGAGGTGACTGAACCACTGCGGATGTAATTTCTGCCCCTTACAGCTCTGAGCTGGTCCCCCAGAAACATGCCCCCGCAGGGTGGAGATCCCTATCTTTTGGAAACATATCTAAGATGGGGCCAGGATGACAGCATCTTCTCTATCCCCCAGCTGCCTGGAGAGGAGGCCCCAGAGTGCCTGGGACACTGTAGGTCACTATCACAGGGAACACACTTTCCGGAGCCAGTCCTGGTGCTGCCCAGTGAGCTGGGCATTTCCTTCTGTCCACAGCTCACCTCACTCCTGGCTGCACACCCAGCTATGAGTCTCTGGAACCTAGCAACTCTCGAGGAAACAATGGAAACTCCAGTTTTGATTCACCTCCCTCTATCCATTACTCAAAAAGTTTTCCTCTAAGACACACACGCATGCATGCACAGACGCATACACACACACACTAACACATGGTTTTTTTTTTCTCTCCACTCATCTGCCTGGACTGCCCTGGAAATTTTCAGGCAGAAAGGAGCCCTGAATGTTGGCGGTTTGGAGGCCCAGTGGCATGGTCATGTGGGCCGTCTGCGGGTCTGTGTCAGACGTGGATCACTGGGACTGTGATTTACTGCCCAAGCATCTGTGATTGGGGCTTGGGCAGGGTCTGTCTGGGTCTGGGTCTGGGTGTGTGAGTTTGTGTGTCTCTGGCACTGGGCTGTGATTCATGTGAATCAGAGTTGGTCTGTGAGTGATTTATGTGGAAAATGGTATGTGTCCAGGACAATTCAATATGGTATTGAGTGCCCATTCTAAATCATTGTGGTTACCGTGTGAGAAAATGTAAAAAATACAGACCAATATGCATGTGAGAAAACACTGTAGGCCGATGTGTGAACTGTGGGCACCTGTGAGGAAATTTGTGTGAAAACATGCCCTTCTACTTCATGTCTTGAGATTCACACATGTGAGTCTGTGTAAAAATGTGAATATGAATGTGAGTGGCTGGGTGTGTCAGTTGTGTCCGCTGTGTCAACTGCAGAAGTGAAAGTTTTGAAGAGAGAAAGTGTTCTTTTGAGTCTGTGAGACGATCAGTGTACGCAAGTGTGAAAGTGCTTCGTGTTCACAAGGAACAGATGAAAGTGCTAGTGCTAGGCTGACCAGACTTCGTGTTTCAAACGGTGGGGAAGGTCAGCCTCCACACACCTTGAATTTAGCCCAGGGAGACTGGTTGACCATACATACCGTTTAAAACGGGACGGTCCCGTTGTTTTCTGTGCTGTTTAAAACCGGACGTCTGGGCAGCCGAGTTAGTGAGTGAAAGTGTGAGTGTGAAAGTGTCCTGTGAGCCAGGTTGGTGTGAGTGTGTGTGCGCGCGTGCTCAGGTGCCAGTGTGAAAGGTGCCCCCGTCTGTGAGCGCAGGAGCTCTGGAGGGCCCCTGAGAGTTGCCCGCGAGCGGAATCACGTTTGCGGTGCGTGGCAGGGCTCGGAGAGTCGGTGGTGCCGCGCGCGAGCGGCACTCGCGTGGCGTGGCCAGAGGGCGAGGCCCACACGCCCGGCCCCAGCCCCCATCCCGTCCCAGACTCCAGGCCGGGTTTGGCGGGGAGCCGGGCTGGGCCGCGGCCCGCGCGGAGGGGGCTCTGGGGCCCAGACAAAGGCCCAGTTGGCTGCGCGGCCAGCCCGGGCGAGCGGCGCCCGCGGCCCGGGGGCGGGGCCTGGCGCCCCGGGCGGGGCGGGGCGGGGCGGGGCCTGGCCGCGGGGGCGGGGCCTGGCCGCGGGGGCGGGGCGAGGGCCAGGAGTGGTGGGGGTGGTGGGAGCGGGCCGCGCCGTCCCGAGGACTCCGCCGGCTGGCTCGCGAGTGGCTGCGGGCGGGCGCCGAGCGATCGAGTGAGCGGAGCGGGCCGGGCCATGGGGCAGCGGGTGGCGGGCGCGCTGCTGCTGGCGCTGCTGCTGCACGGGCGGCTGCTCGCGGTGAGTGTGCGGGGTGGAGGGGCGGGGGCCGCCCCGAGCACTACTCGCCGCGCCCGCCAACTTGGCGGGGGCTCCGAGGCTGCGCGATTGGGACTCTGGTTCGGGACGGCGGCGCCTGCCAGGGACCCCGGCCGGCACAGGCCGGTACTACCCTCCACCGTGGGGCTGTCGGGAGGGCGACCAGGGAACCCCGCGTGGGGCCAGGGGCGGGGCCGGACCCCGTGGGAGCCCGTGGGTTGCCCGGCCACGTTGCCGAATCTCCGAGTCGTGCTAGGCATGGCTCGGCCTGCCATTCCTGAGGCCAGGCAGAGAAACTTGGAGCAGGGTGGGAACTTGGCAAGGCGAAGGAGGGCACCCCTTTCGATGCCAACTTGGGAAAGGGTGATGGAGACAGGAGATCCTGTCCGTCCTCACCGGAACTTTACCATGCCGTCTGCCCCCCATGGGGACCTAGTAATCAGGCAGGCACAAGTAAAGAGCAGTTTAGAACACAACTGAGGCTTGTGTGGAACACCCCTGGACTCGGTAGGACAGCCCATGGCTCGAATCAATCCCTGCTCTTCTCTGAGTAGCTGTGTGACCTGGGGCAAGCTAGTTAAATTCTCTGAGACCAGCCCACATGCCTAAGGGAATTCACAATAATTGGCCTCCAGATACATAGCTGAAGGAAGAGTGGTTGGGAGGACGGGATGGAATGCTCAGGAAAGTGCCTGGTGCTGGGCCTGCCGTGTGGTGGACACTCGGTGGATCTGCTGCTCCAGCTTTCCTCTCCCAGGTCTTCAAGGTGCAGGAGAGCCTGCCTGTTATCCCAGCCCCCTGCTCTGAGCTTGCATGGGCCCCTATAGAGGAAAAGAAAATACTTGTTCAAGAGAGGCTCTGAGGACCTGAGTGAACTCCAAGAGGGTGGGGCTGGGTCAGTGGGCAAGGGAGCTGGTGGCAGATGTGGGTCGGGGCACAACTGCTGTAGGGAACCGCAGAACCACCTCCACCCTCTTTCCCTCTTTGAGGTGGTTTGAGGCTGTCCCTGTCCCTGCTTTCCTGTTCTCAGAGCCAAGAGAGAGACTTTTCGAAGCAGGCCAATATTTACCCAGTGACTCCCTGTTCTCACCTTGCCAGCTCCCTCTACCTCTGCTTTCTTGAGTCACTTGTTAACCTCCACCCCAGACCTGACCTGTCACCTCTCTTGCCCCAGACACCTAGCACTTCTCTTAACCCCCATCACCATCTGGGCAGCTTCCTTAATCCTCTGTCCCAGGCTCTCATCCCAACGCACCTAACAGGGCTCACCCAGCTTCTCCCCAGTCTTGATCTGAACTTACAGCTCCCAACATTGATCTTCACTTTTTCAAAAAGCAGGCACCAATCTAGCAGATGGGCTGTCTTCCTTTTCTGACCCTCCCCTAGTTCTGCCCCCTGAAAAGGATCCTTGGATGCTTGGGTTCTATAGTACAAGAGTAGGGAGTGGACAGGGCCATTTGCTGTGTGGAGGAGGTCACCTCATTCACTTGTTCATTCAACACATCTTCATAGAGCAGCATTCCATGACAGCGGGAGTTCAGGGTTCATTCATTCTCATTGGGCAGATATGTGCTAAGCACCTACTGTTCACCAGTGTACCCCACACAGTGCTACGTGCTGAGGTTTATGGGCGAGCGTGACCAGGCCTTGTCTGCGCTTTCTCAGAGCTGAGATCCGTAAATAGGCAGCTCCATCCTGTGAGATTATAGTTTCCTCAGCAACCACACTGAGTCTTCACTGTCCCACCCCAGGCTGATGATGGTGGAGGACTGAAAAGAACTTGGCCTCTGGAGACTCAGACCCAAGTTTGAATCCCAACTTCTGACATTTTCCAGCTCTGTGATCTGGGGCAAGTTCTTCTCTCTGAGTCTCAGTTTTCAAATCTGTAAAACGGGGGCAGGAAATTTGTTGTAAGTTTTAAATGACACCAGGGTCCTCGCCAGTGTCCCAGCAAGCCTTGGCCTCCTTCTCACGCCCCTGCCCTTGATTTCTTCCGCCCTTCAGTTCACATCCATAAGTCAGTAGTGAGTGGGTGAGTATAGGATACAGAGGAGGGTAAGATGGTCCTTAGGGAGCTCAAGACCTCACTTGGGACAGAAGACAGGAAACAGTGGTCTGTGATTAAGTGTAGGAGTAATTTTAGTTCAGAGGAGGTGAGGAGGCTTGCTGGGGGAGGGGGTCAGGCCTGGGTGACTTAGGGCCTGCTTTGGCCTGCTGAACCCTTTGCTTCCTGCTGGGGCCTGAACCCTTCCTTTCTTGGGGCCATCCCTGCCGGGGAATAGGAGGCTTGAGGAGGTCATGGTGACTACGGTGTTTTACAGAGCCGAGGAGGCGAGCTACTAGGATACTTGTTTCCTACCTCAACAGGGTGTCCTCTCCAGCGAGGCTGTGGGCTGGCGGGAAATGGAGGAACCTCCTCTTCCCTCAGGGGCAGTGCTACCTCAGCCCTCCCCTTGACATAACTGACTGTCCTGCCCACCCTCCACTGCCCCGCTTGCTCCAGACCTGCTGCTGGAAGGGGTCGTGAGTGTGCCCTGGGGATTTCCAGAGGGAGGGCTTAAGGTTCATCCACAGGAAGGTGGAGGCTGCAAGGAGCAGAGATGGACCCCTTCCCCCTATGCCCTGGGCCAAGCTCCCTGTGTGTGGGGAGTTATGGCCCCTGCCAAGCTTGGCCCAGGCCTGTTCTCAGGCTAAGCACAGGCAAGTTGGGATCTGTGGGTCTGAGGCCCTGCCTGGGATATATGGGTGGAAGTAAGGCGACAGAAGGTGACTGGGTCCAGGGCTTGGAGGGGTGGGGAGGGAGGTCTTGGGGTGCCAGACCACACAACATAATATGAGTAGGTCACATTAAGTGCCCACTGTCAGCCAGGCCCCAAGTTTCTCATCAGATCCTCACATGTTTCCCTGCTCAGAACCTCTCCACACTCCCCGTGTGCACAGTGAGACCCAAGCCCCTGACTTAATATAGCCCACAAGGGCCTACGAGATCTGGCCTTCCGCACTCCCTCTTTAATCTCTCTGCCTGCCAACTTCCCCCTCACTTGCTCAGTCCAGCTTTACCCGTCTTTGTTTCTTGAACATGCCAAACACATTCCCAACTTAGGGCCTTTGCATCTGCTGTCCCTTTTGCCTAGAATGCTTGTCCCGCAAATATCTGTGTTTAACTTTCTGCAGGTCCCCGGCTCCTGTGCCCAACATTCGCTGTCCCCTTACACTGCCTTATTTTTTTCTTGCCATAGTCTAACAGGTATTTGTTTCCCTGTTTCTCTCTCTCCTCCCCCCTCAATTTAAACTCCATGAGAGCGGGAACATCCATGTTTTTGAACGCTGCTGCTGGATCTTTAGCACCTCCGGGTAGTAATTGCTCAGTACTTAAAGCCGCATCAAGCGATAGCTGCTAGTACAGTCCCCTTTCACTAAGCAGAGGAAATTGAGGCACAGAGAGGTGACTTGCTTGCTCCGTGACTCACCCACATACTCGGTGGTATCGTGAGCCAGGCTTTTGAAGGTCTCCCTCCTCCCCACGCTCCCACTTGCTTGGAGCAGCAGGCAGTACGTTTTGATAAAACTCTTGTCACCCAGGTTGCTAAAAGCAAGAACTGAGGCCCTAGGTACCTCGGACAAGAGTAGCAGGCTGCAGGATAAGAGGCACTGAGGATGGGTGTGGCTCACGGGGGTGGGGGGATCCATGGGGGTCTCCTGGGGACACCTGCTGGGGGAGGGGGAGCTAGAAAGACAAACTCTAGGGTGGTCATTAATGAAATAAATGAATTTCCTCATTAAATGTTCCCCGAAACCCTAAATTAATCCAGGGCATTTGAGGCCTGAGTAGGCCAGGCTGGATCCTACCCTGTGTGGAAAGTGAGGGGGAAGAACACTAGCCAGGAGCCCAGCACAGAGCCCTCACTGAGTTTTTCTGCCTATGTTCCTTGGGGACTCAAGGTTTAGAGAAAATCTGCAGACTTCAGGGCTGCCTGAAGGGAGGGTAGGAGGGGCCTCCCAAGATGTGGAAAGATCTGGAATGATGATTCAGAGGCCACTTGGAGGCCAGACATGTGGGTTCTGGACCCTCAGATCATTATGGCCATGTGGGAAGGACTCCCAGCCCTGGCCTGCTGCCTCCCTCCCCAGCCCATCCCAGCTGTGCGAGTCAGGCTGAAGGAGGAGGGGGCGTACATGACCCCATCCCCCAGCAGCTCCCCAGAGACCCGGTGAGCCAGTTGCGCCTCCTCTCAGGGCCTACCCTGGCCTTCCCCTCATCTCTCTTGCGAGGCAGGGGGAGGTTGGGCTGAGGGTCCTGGCCCTGCTGGAATGTTACCCTAACCCTGGCACAGGCCTCGTTGGCCCTGTGGCCCCTTCCTGCTCCCAGTGCCTTGCTGGGGCCTGCTGGCTGCCCCAGCACCCAGAGCTGGCTGACTGAAACCCAAAAGAATGTGTGGAACTTGCTTCGTGGGGAGCCACCAGCCTCACTGCCCAGCCTGGTGGCGTCATCCTTGTCAATAGCGGCCTTGAGAGGGGAGTGGCCTCAAGGCTGCTGGGGGTGGTTGGGGCAGGGGCACTATCATGAGAGCCCTGGGAACAAGGCGACTCTTTGAGGCAAGGGAATGCGGAGACTTCAAGTCCCAGCCGCCCCCAGAACCTACCCTCCCTCCTGTCCCTGATGCCTGCCCTTGCTGGGTTGCAGGGACCTCAGAGCGTCTCTGAGGGCATCTGTGGCGTCCCTGAGATGTTTTTAGGACTTGTGCCCAGGTACCTACCAGAGCCCTTTCCCTGAGGCACGAGGCAGGTGCCCTGTTTCTTTTTCTGTGTTGCTCTGGATTTTAGGTGGGCATCTGGAGCACACAGGCTTATAGTGTGTGTTGAATGACTGATGGACCCATGATGTGACTAAATAATCTATAAACTGAAGTCCCCTATAGGTGTGTGTGAGAATTAAAATTCATTTAACCAATATTTATTCTGACTATCTGACCTTGTTCTAGGTGCTAAGTTTGTAGCAGAGAACAAAAAGTCAAATTCCCTTTCTCATATAACTTGCATTATAGCTGGTACAGGAAGACAGACACATAATATGTCAGGGGCCTTCAGTGCCAGAAAAAGTAAAGCAGGGGCAAGGTGATGAGGTGGGGTGGTCAGGAAAAGCATGACATTTGAACAAAGGGCAGCTGCTGGAAGTGAGGGTGTGTCCTGCAGATATCTAGGGAAAGGGACTCCAGGCAGAGGGAACAGCTACTCCAAAGGCCCAGAGGTGTGGCTTATCAGGTGTGCAGAAAGCAAAGAGGCCCCTGTGGCTGCAGCAGCAGAGAGGGGGAACCGGTCAATGCGGCCAGAGGGTTGGTAAGGGGAGAGCAGCAGAACCTTGACTGTGGGAAGGGCTTTGGATTTGCTTCTAAGTGAGATGAGAGATCGAGAAGAGACCATGGGCGGTCCAGAGCAAAAGCAAGGAGGCTGTGACTCAGGCCAGAGAGACAATGGGAGCGCAGAGGGGTGGAGGTGGGAAGGAGTGGTTAAGTCCTGAATGTATTCGGAAGGTAGGGCCTAGAGGATTTGCTGAGGGATTGGCTTGAGCATCCAGAAGGATGGAGCTGCCACTAACGGAGATGGGGAGACTGAGGAGATGCAGTGCTGAGAAGATGGAGTATGGCAGGTGATGGAGAGGACCGACAGCTGGGGCAGTCAGCCCTCTCCCCTGCACCTCACCTTCTGTGAGAGGATCTTGCTGAATGTACATTTGTGGAGCGGCAGACACTGATCCCTTAGAACCCCATGGCCTGAGGTCATGGTTTATAGATCTGTGTGTTTAATTGAAATATTCCATCTTCCACCCATCTAGAACGGAAGCTCCGTGAGGGCAGGGACTCAGTTTTGTTTATTGCACTTTGCCCTGTGCTAGGCAATAGTAGGTGAACATTTATGGAATGAATAAATGGATCACCTTGAAGAAGCCAGCAGGCCAAAAAGGCATGGCTCCTTGCTGAGAATTGGGAAGGGGCTGCCTTTGGCCCCTGGTTGCAGGGGAGCTGTTCAAGCCACTGATGTCTGCTGAGACCTGGAGCACGTGGATCAAGCCAGGGTGCTCACCCTGCTATCTCCTACTTGTCTGTGCCCTCACTGGACTCGGGGCCCCTTTTTCCTGGGCACAGTGGTTGAGGGAAAGGGGTGGCCTCTGAGGGCCCTGACTTCAACTCTTGGCTTGGCCCCAACTGACTGTGTGACCTTGGGCAAGTTGCTTCCTCTTGCTGAGCCTCAGATCTGAAATGGGGATCATGATACCTGTTTCCCAGATGGATATGAGACCAGGTGGATGCTCCCCGCTTGGTGTCTGGACTGTGATAGATGCTTGATCATTGATGGCCTCTACTGTCTTGTTCTTGCACAGGGCAAGGCCAGAGTGGTATTGAGGATTTCCAGTGCCCAGCATGGCATACCTTCTGATCAAAACTACCTTTCATCTATTTTTTTTTTTTTTAAAGATTTGTTTTTACTGTTTTTAATAGAGACAGAGACAGAGAGTAGGGGGAGGGCCCAGAGCAGTCTCCATAGTTGTACGTCATCAGTTTTTGACATGGTTTTGTTTTACACAGGTGGGTGGGGGCCGAGCAGGGCAGGAAATGGGCTGGGGGCCTCCCGAATGGGAGGCATGCCCCTTCGAGCCAGGGGCCAAACTGGGGGTGATGGGAGGCTAGAACTGAACTGGGGGCCTCCTGCATGGGAAACACACCCCAGTTCAGCCTATGGGTCCTCACAGGCTGGGGCCAGGATTCGATCTTTGGTCCTGGAGGCTGCAAAGCGAGAATTTAACCCACTGAGCCATCCTGGCTTCCCCTACTGTCATCTATTGATCCTGCTCTGGGCTTACTGAATGAATGACAGAGAAGAGGGATCATCCCTGCTCCTTCTGCATCTCTTCTGCAGTCTGAGAGCTCCAGATGTGACTGCATCTGATCTGTCACTGCCCCCTTCCCCCACTGAGGCCACAGCTGCAGGACAGAGTTCACCCTTCCACCCTGATTGCTCCTTCCTGGAGGGGAAGAAGGCGGGGTCACACCCCAGGGTGTGGCCTGGGAAAGGCTGGAGACTGTGGACCCATTCTCCCCTTCACAGATGTGTGCAGTTGGTGGGCTCTGAGTAGCAAGAGGTGTGGCCAAGCGGCTCCCATGGGTGCAGAAAGGATGTTCCTGCATCTTAAGGGGAACAATGGAGGGGGGCTTCCTGGGACTCCAGCCCAGCCCCACCCTCCCTGGGGCCTGCACTGGAAGAGGCAGGACCTTGCCCAGGGAGCCCTGGGGAAACCAGTATCAGGTCCTCATTTGCCAGGGCTGGTGGGGTCACATAGCTCTAAATCTGCCCTCCCCACTATGGGTGCTCAGAAACAGCAGGACTAAAGAGAAAGAGGCGCACAAGTCCATGGTGCCCTCTCCCCCCATGCTGTGCCTTGGGCTTGGGTTGCTGGGTGGGTCATGTCCAGGTGTTTCATTTTTTAACATTTGGCATCTTTCCCCACCTTTTCCCCAGACTCAGTCTGTGAGGATGGGGAGGCAGCCTGGGGCTGGGCAAGGGGAAGACTTCAGAGGTGGCCTCGGGTGACCCCACAGATGCTTCTCCTGGGGTGGGGCTGGGAATTCCCAGCTGCCTCTGGCCCCTTCCCAGCCCACCTCCAGTTCCTGCCCTCACGTCTTCTTTTCCAGCCTCCTCATGCTTGCCCCCAAGGAGCCAGCTCTGTCCCCCAACCCCCCACCCCCCAGTCCGGGCCTCCTCTCCACACCCCAGCTGACTCATCCCTCTCTTTGTTTGGTGTTTCCAGTTTTCACATAGTTGGGAACTGGGATCATGCCTCTTCTTGGATCCTTTGCTGGGCTGGATGGATTGAAATTCTGGCCTCATAAATCCTAGCTCCATTGGCTTCTATCGCATAACAGCTCCTCTGTCTCCCCTGCCGTCTGCCTTCCTGTGACCCTTGGGCCAGAGACAGAGAGACCAAGGTGTTAGGACAGACCAGTGTCTTCCGTGCCCTGGGATCTCCCGGGTCCCCTCTTCAATGACCTCAGTCACCCAGATCATCAGCCAGAACTCAGCAATCATTCACGCCTTCCTTGATTAAAACCTCCCCCTCTCTTGAGCCAAGCCTTGCATGGGGGTCTCTCTGGGCATTATTGCATGTAATTCTCTCAGCAAGCTTTCAAGTTTGGCACTATAATCTCCATTTTGCAGAGGTTGAACCTGAGGCACAAAGTGGGGGAGTGGCTAGCCCAAGTCATCCATCTAGTACATGGCATAGCTGGGAGTGGAGCTCAGGTTGTCTGGCCCCAAAGTTATCATCCCTCCCTGAGTGGGTCCAGCCTGCTGGATGCAGAGAAAGGATGATCTGGGAGGACAGGCATAATCAGGACAGGCTGCCTGGAGGAGGTGGCTTGGGACAACCTTGGTAGAGGCTCCAGTAAGCTGCATACTGACCATGTGGCCTTATCGAGGTCCTACTTATCTTGCCTTTTGCCCCTGGGCCTCCATCTCAATTTAGTGATAACGTTCCCCAGGGAGATGGATTTGGCTTTCCCTGGGATTGAGACCCTTGGAAACCTGGATCCTTTTCAGTTAGGTCCCAGGCTATCTGTGGGGCCTGTAGGTTTTGCCATTGGGAGTTCAGAGAATTTTTTCCTGAGTGGGGCCTATCCTGAGCCAGCCCTGTGCCCACCTCTGTGTTGACGGATTGGCTGAAATAGAAGACACAGAAGCACTTGGCCCAGCTAGGGAGAGGAATCCATATACAAGCCCCAAACTATGTCATTTGAACATCCTGTGCGGTGGAGGAGTGAAGAAGTCATCCATTTATTTATTCACTTGTTCATTGCCGGAGGACCTGCTGTGTGCTAGACATTGTGCTAAGTGTTTTATCGGCATTAACAACTTTCCTGTATCTTTGGGATTGTACCTCTACCTCCCAGGTGGGAAATAGCTCAGAGGAAGATCACATAGCCAGGTGTAGAGGAAGCTGTCAGCCCTCCTGGAAGAAATTAGAGGCGTGGCCCCTCCTCTCCAGAAGCTCTGGTTCTTGGGGTGTCAGAACCCACAAACCATAAGTACCCAACACAACTCCAAGGAAGGAAGAGATCAATTTGGCATGAGTTATCTGGAAAGACTTTCTGGAGGAAGTGGGGCTTAAAGAGCAAGGAGGATTTGGCTGGTGGAAGAGGAAAGCATCCCCATTGTCCCTAGGTTTGCATTGTTGTCAAGTGTGTGGGCAGGAAAGCCATGACCTGCTGTTGGAGTAGTTTACACTGGGGAAAGAATGAGAGGAAGTCCCCAAGATAGCTGAGGTGACATCCATCCCAGTCCCCTGCCCTGTACCTGACCAGACCAGGAGGCAAGAGGTCAAGGCCTGAGCCTCCACTTGGTTTCCAAGCCAACCCCTGACCCTCTTCCTTGGGCCTTACTTTTGTTTCCCACAAAATGGGCTTCTTTCTTGCTCTTTGGCTACTTGCCAACTCCGAGGAACGGGACCTGAGTTCTTGGAGAAAATTGCTAGCTTCCCCTTGAGAGTTGGTATTTCATTCTCGGGCCGGAGGTGGCAGCCACATGGCAGAGCCTACCCTCTTACCAATCCCACATCTTCCTTCCTTGATGCGACCGGCCCACAGGTGCCAGGGCCTGGGCTAGGGAAACATGAAGGAGATGGCTCCCTGCACCCTTCGACCTTCTTGAAGCCTTGCCTGTCCTCCCATGTGGACCTGGGATGACCCTGCAGCGGTCTGCCACAGGGTTCACCTCCGTGCTCTTGCGCACCTGCTGCTGAGCTAACATCCAGGGGCCCTGTCAGTGTCTGTTTAGTGAGTGAGCATAAACTAGGAGTCATGAGAATCCTGCCCTCCGCCTGGCTGTGCCTATGTGAGCCAGGGCAAGTCGTTCCATCTTTCTGAGCTGAATTTTCCCCAGATGCGAAATGGGGCCCTTCATTCACTCACTCGTTCACTCGGCAACATTTATGGAGCACCGGCTCTAAGCCAGGCCCCGTGTGAGGTATAGACGCCAAGCATGGGCTGAAGGAGCTTCTGGTTTGATAGAGGCGACAAGCTGGGTGGTGCACTTGTCAACAAAAGGTTTGGGGGGCAAGGTGACAGCATTTGAGGAAGAGTCTTTGAAGAGCTTTGGAGCAGGTTTTTGAGCCTGCACACCTCTGGAAGGTCCCTGGGGTCTTTGTGACTGTGTCAGCCCCCACCTGTTATTCTAGTTACTGCACAGTCTTCCCCTGCAGTCAGCTGGTGGGAAGAGGACCTGGGGAAGACAGCTCCCCTGGGCTAGGGCACTGGGCGGGACCCTGAGACCCACGAGTGCAAGAGGAGGGCAGGCCGGTTTTGCTGTGAGTCTCAGATGAGCTCACAGATGCGGAAAATAGTTGGGGCTATTTATACTGAGGCTCGTTATTTTAATTTAGGAGAAATGGAAGCAGCCCGCAGAGGTCAGGTGAGGGGCACGGTGGCATTGAGTGAGTTAAATGAGCAGACTAGGCCCGAAGCTCTAGCTTGTCTTCCTCCTTTTTCTCTTCCCACTTTACTGGGGTGGGGGTTGGGTAGTGGGGGACGGGGTGGGGGTGGGGGTTGGCGGTTGGCGTTGGGAGGGAGGCCAAGATCAGCTCAAGCCTGGATGTGATTTGAGGAAATGGGAGGAAAGGGTTAAGATGGCCCATTTTTCCATCTCCTGGGGTGGGAGGAGGTGGAGAGAGGGGACTGGGATGGTTGGGGCCAGGGCAGGAATGTGTGATAAGATCAAAGCTTTCAGCCCGCCTGGGCCTCACCTTGGTTTCACCTGAGCAATTGAAGGGAATTCTCTTAGCTCGAGGAGGATGGAGAATGGTGACCTCCTGGGGGGAGGGGGGTTTGCAGGCCCCACCCTCCTCCCTTTAACTCTTTCAGAGGCCTCAGGTACCCCTTCCCACCTACCCCTAATCTCCCAGAAGGCCCAGCTCTTGCCCTGGCAAGCACTGGAAGTTCTAGGGGCCACCTTTACTTGGCACATCCAGATTTTGGAGGGGCACTCTCCTTACCACGCCCCCCACGCCCCCCCCCTCAGCTCTCAACCATGGGGTTTCTGGCTGGGACTCAGAGTCTCCTTTATGTGGCCTGTTAGCCCTCCTCCCATAAGTTAATTCTGCAGGTTGTACTTTGGAATAATGTCCTAGGCAGGAGGTACAACCCTGAATCCTGTTCTAGCTGCATCACTTTTGCTGTGTGACCCTGGGCTGGTGGCTTAACCTCTCTGAGCCTTATCTGTCAGCTGGGAATGCTAAAACCTTCTTTGCAGGGTTTTGGTGAAGATCAGAGATCGTGTAAATCTATAGCCAGAAGAGGCAGTTAATAAATAACAGGGACTATTATTTTGTGGGGGTTTTTTTTGTTTTTTTTTTCTTCTTTAAGACTACTCCTGGTACTTGGTCCTAGGTAAATTTGGGGACTCGGTTTTGTTCTGCCTACCTCATCCTTTGAGAAGGCTCCGTCCCCCTGGTCCACCTCCTGTCCAACACTCTTCATGTACAGGTCTTCATAATGTTAGGAGGGGAGCAGGACAGGAAACGTGAGTGAAGGGGGCCTAGACCTCTGGGCCACCTACCCTGGTGATACTGGGTTAGTCCTTCCTGGCCAGCCCGTCTGCCAGGTGTCCAAAGCCACCCCTTCCTGTACCATGGGTCTCAGCAGCCCAGCTTTGTGGAGAGTGGTCCCAGAATGCTCTAACCAGGAAGGGGCCTAGAGCTGGGCCTGGGGGTACTGCATCCTAGGTACCCTCTTAGCTCTCTGTGCTGGCTTTGCCCAAGTTAATGATTATTCTGGGCTATAGGAGAGCAGAGTGGGGACGCCCACCCTCCTAGCTTCTTAACCACTGGTTGCACCCAAGGTATGTCAGCAGCCTGGGCGGGTGTTCCCTGCTTTAATGTGGCAACCCTGCTCTGAGGCCCATGGGATGGGAGAGCAGGGAGCAGGGCTTAGGAGTCACAGGTTGACAGGCAGCCAGTGCCCCTGGGGTCCTGGGCACAGGCTTGGGGCCTATAAGGTGTGGGTGAAATGTGAGCTAAGGTATAACAGGCCTCCTGTGGTTCGGCGCCAGCCCTGTGAGCAGACCCCACAGTAATGATCAGGTGAACAAGCCCCTTCTAGTTCATCGGAACCCCTGCACTCCTCTCCTGGGCTCAGGCCCTGCAGAGACCGCTGAGCTAGAAGGTGGTGTGATTGACGGTTAGGGCTTTGGGGCAGCTGGGCTTGACCTCCACTCCCAACTCTGACACTTCTGGGCTGTGTGACCCTGGGCAAGTTACTCCACCTTTCTGAGCACCTGCTTCCTGAAATAGGAGAATACTAATCCATACTTGGCAGGTGTCAGCGAACCGAGTTGTGGGAAGTGTTTAGCTCATAATTAATTCCTGGGGAATGGTAGCAATTATTACTATTATAGTTTTTGTCATTAGGAGAAAGTGTAAGTTGAATTCTAGTCTTGGCCACAGAGGCCCACAGGATGTGATGGAGGCTTTGGGGGAGGCAGGGTCATGGGGGAGATCCCAGGGATGAGTGTGTATGGAGAGGACTGGAAGGATGGAGTAGACTGGGCTTTGGCAGGATCTCGGTCTCCCCCAGGGCCACCTCCGTCCTCCCGCTCTGGCTCCTGCCTGGACTGGGTGCTGAGGCCAGGAGTCAGGGAGGAGGGAGAATTGTTTATTTGGATACCATTAGGGCATTTTCCCCCCCTGGCAGCTGCTATTTTGGGATGCCTGGAGAGCAGGGGTATGGTTAAATTAGGTAATGTTGCTCTAGAAGGAATGTGTGAAGCAGTCCGGCCCAGGCTGCAGGGAGAGGACAGTTGGTTCACTCCATGTAAAATTAAACTGCAACTTGGAAAAGAGCAGCGTGGGTCGCTTTATAAGGCGATAGGATGGAGGGGGAGACTGCTTTAAGCTGCCACTGGGGGAGTGGAAGTGATGGTCCAAGGCCCCTTTTGAGGGAGCCTGGGTCACCCCGTGTGAGAGGCAGGGCCCTGGGCTCTAGGCCTCTGGCTGCCGCTGAGGCAGGTGGTGTGGTGCTGGGGAAGGATGGATCTGCGGACTTGGCCTCGAATCCTAGCCTTCTGTGCTTAGGCACGTCGTTCAGCCTCACTGTTACCAGGGTTGCCAGTGGGAAAATAGTGGTTCCAATCTCCTTGAGACGTTTCTTAAGGATTAAATCTCTAGAGGAAAAAGCGTAGCTTTTATATATACTATATACAATATATACTATATACACTACATATAATATATATATATATATATAGTATATGCTGACAAAATCCCAACCGGGTGTTTGTCCCCAAGGACCTTTGGTTTTCCAGTAGGAAAGTAGAGAAATGTACTCAAGTGACTATAATTAAGACCAAATCTCTAGCCTTCCAAGAGGTAAGAAATGAAGCCTTATGGTTGAGGGGTGGGGTGGGGGGAGAGATGTCTTTGTGGGGTACCCAGGGAGACTTCAGAGTGGAAGTCGAAATTGAGCCAGGCCTTGAAGTATAGATGAGTAGATTAGATTGGGAGGAAGTGGAACAGCATTCTAGGAGGAGGGAATGGCATACACAAAAGCCTAGAGGCAGGAAAAGTATGCCCTGTGAGAGTGGGTGTCCTCCAGTTCCCAGGAGCCTCTGGGGGCTGCGTGGGGTCTGGGGTAATGAGGTGGGAAGGCCAAGTCCACCTTTCTTGTCATTGAAAATTCCCAGTCTTCTCAAAGACTTGGCCCCTCATCCAGCTGGGATGATTCAGTCTTCATTCTGCCCTTTCTTCCTATCAAGAAATCAAAACCTTTTATAAATGGCCTGTCCAAGGTTCTGGTCAGTGTGTGATAACCGGTGTAGCTGACAGAATTCAGGCCAAAACCAAGAGACTTGATGTCTTGATTGAGTGGATAGCCTTATCACCCACACATGTATGATTTCCGTTAGTTTTTTCCAGGGTTCACAATAAGCCTGGGTGGGAGCACAGTGGAAGGGCCTGGCCTGGGCTCTGATTTAGCCTTTGGGCCTAATCTGCTGTGTGTCTTAGGTAAGAAGCTTCCATCTCCGGTGCAAAATGGAGATGGATTTCCCTCCAGGCTTGCTGTCAGGATGGTGTAATCTGCAGTGTCCAATATGTGTGACAAAATTCAGTTTCTCAGTTGTACTAGCCACATTGCAAGTGCTCAATAGCCACAGGTGGCTACCGGCTGCCTTACTGCACAATGTAGATCTAGAACATTCCCATCCTTGCACCATGTTCTCTTGAGTGGTGCTGGTGCATAGAGTGTCATGCGTACTTAGTGAGGAGTGGCTGTTGTTCCTGGTTCCCTGCCCCAGTTTGGGACCCCTAGGCTATGGAGCCTTGAGAGACCTGGTGGAGGTGGCCAGAACTGTTCGCTGGCGGTCCTATGCCACCCCTGCTTTCTCCTCAGCAGCTGAGGTCTCACTCTCCCCTCACCTGACTCTACTGGGAATGTTAAAAAGGCCATGACTGGGCTCCATTCAGCCCACCCTCTCCCCTCAGCTGTTTCTGCTTATCTCCTGGTTCAGCTGCTGGCATCTGGAATCTTCATGTCCAGCCTCAGAGTCCCACTGCTCATTCCCAGGGGGGTGGGGGTGGGGGAGGAGGCCTCCCCTGGCAGTCCCCAGCTCCCTGTGGAGGTGCCGGCTGCCTGGGCCCCTCTCAGCAGGGCGGAGATGAGGGTTTGTTGTGACGGGGGCAGTGGGCAGCCTGCCCGCTCTAACACTCCCGTATCTGGGCGCCAAGCATGCTGTTTGCACTTGGCTGGGACTCAGGGGCTGGCCTGGTGCCTGCAAGGGCTGGCCTGCTTTGGCACCCCTGGTTACAGAGGCCAATCAATCATGGGCCTTGGCCTGGTCAGGACACCAGGGGTGAGGGGCATGTCTGACACCTAGAATTGGAGTGCAGGGCAGATTCCCAGCTGTGGCCCTGGGTACTGAGTGGGGACGAGACCCAGGCAGGTATAGTCAGGGTGCAAACACTTGGGGACCAGGCAGGAGGTCACCCTGGGTGGTTCAGGTTGGTAAGGTGTGTACACAGCATGCACACCTGTCCAGGCAGGAGCTTTGGGTCTGAGATGCCAGAGAAACTCAAGTTATCTCCCAGCACCCTATTCTTCCCTCCCCCTTCTTCCCAGTTGATAGAGGAGAAAGCTGAGAAGGAGGGTTGGAATCCTGGCCTTGACACTTACTCCTGTAAACTTGGACAAGCTTCCCTGAGCCTCATGTGCCTCCTCGGGGGAATGGGGATAATTATACCTAGCTCTCAGGACAGTTGTGATGTTTAGATAACTGACCTCCTGGCTGTTTCCAGAACATTCCAAGGATACTCCTGCCTTGGGGCCTTTGTAGCTGCTATTCCCTGTATCTGGAATGCTTTTCCTCCATCCCTGTACCAACTTCCTCCACAGCTCTGTGTCACTTTCCCTAACCTGCCTATGTAAAATATAATAGCACCCCCACCCAGCCACTCCCTATCCCTCTCACCTTGCTGTCTTTTGCTTTTTAGCACTCTTGCCATTTGACAAATACTAGTTTATGGTGCAGCTGGCCCTGCATAGAATGTCAGCTCCATGAGGACAGAAAACAGGCGTGGCTCATGGAACCTGCTCACATAACAGGGATTGGTTATTTCCTTTCTCCCTCCCAACATTTTCCAATGCCTGATAGCCACTGTTTATTGGGCCCTAACTATTACTATGTGCCAGGCCCGGTGCTAAGCGACCCACATCTCAGCTCTGTGATTTTCCCAGGGTTCCCATCACGACTTTGTCCCTTCCACACCAGAGGTGAGGGGCAGGAGGGGCTGCAATGACTTGTAAAGTCACCCAGCTGGGAAGTGACCCCCAACTAGGTTAGTGCTACCCCAGGCCTCACACTGTGCCTCCTCCTCTGTTGGGTTAATAATATCAGTGCTGTTGGGTTAATAATATCAGTGCCTCTGCCCAGGTTTGGGTCTCAGAATCCACGTTTATCAGGGTTGAGCAGAGCAGATCATATTTAGGGGTGGCTCTCAATCTTTTGGGGGTGCCCCTTCCAGCCCTCTCTTCATCTCCTGGATTGGTCAGTTAAAACCTCTCCCACTACCTGAGAATGACAGGTGCCCTTTGGCTGGGGGGCCCCAGAGGCTAACCCCGAGACCCCAGGGGTGGGGCAGGGAGCACAGGGAGGGCCCAGGTCTGGGCTGTCTCTAGGCTGTCTGGGGGCAGGTGGACAGGATGTCCCCTCAGGCAGCAGACATTCCTAGTCGGAGGTGGCAGGCAGCAGATTTACCATTTCCTTTCCGGTAACCCGAGTCTCTGGGAGGTGAAAATTCACCCTGCCAAGGACACGCGCCTCTCATTCATTCGTCAGCCCTTCCTGCCGTTTCCTCAGCCAGGCCTGTCTGCCTGGGGCTTAGGACAAGCCAGAAGGACCATCTCTAAGCCCCAGAGATTGGGACTGGGCTCTCAGGTGCTCTTCTCTTGACCAAGACCCAGCTTCATGCCACCCTCCCAGAGCCCTCAGCAGTGTGGCCCTAGACCCCAACCTTGGGGATGGAGAGGAAGGAGGTGACATAGTGAAAGGAGAAGGACCCTGCGTTAGAAGCCAAGAGACCTGGGTTCCAATTCTACCTCTGCCATCAACTAGCTGTGAGACTTCTTCCTTTCTTCTTGGAGCTGCTGTAGCCTCCCCGAGTACCCAGCACAGTTCTAAGCCCTCTCTCTACGCGACCCACCTTATCCATACTCCAGCACTGGTGCTGGTGGTGTGGGGCACTGGAATGAAGCTCAAAGAGGTGAAATCACCCAGCAGACAGTCAGTGTCACAGATGGGCTTTGAACTCAGTCTCTCCCACACTGGTTGGTCCTCTTTGATGTTCTTACTTCCCCTCTCTTGGCCAGTTTGCCCTTCTGATAAGTGAGGGTATTGGGCTAGGTGATCTCTCCCAGCCCTGACAGCCCAGAATCCAGGAATTCGTTGGAACCTTTGCAGGCAGTTTTCTCTTGAGCCCTACCTAGCCTGTGGGGGGCACATCAGGAATTGTTCTCCATAGAGAGTTCTGGTAAGGTCACTCTCTTGGCTCTGAGCTCTTGGATGGGTGGGGTTGGAGGGCAGGAAAGGGAAGAAATGACACTTAAACCTGGTAAGTGCCAGACACTGGTCCCTGTTGAGTCTTCACAGCAGCCTTGTGAGGTAGCCATTTTTATTCCATGTACAGAGGAGGAAACAGGCTCAGAGAGGCCAAGTGATTTGCCCAAGGCCACACAGCTAGGAAGTTGCCAGGCTAGGGTATCCCATCAACTCCAAGTGGAGTGGGATGGCATGTGGCCAACACACATTTCCTAGGATGGCTTTAATTTATTAATAAAATAAAAATAATCTTCTCAAGCGACTATGAACATACCGTAGAATTTGAGTACCTGTGCATCCAAACTGCATCTCCCAGGCTGCCTCTGACACCCCAGAGTAGCCCCGGAATCCTTGGTTAAACTGTTTCCCCACTGCTTTGAAAAATACGGTCAGTCATAATTATGGGTATGCAAGAGCTGCGTGGGCTGGAGTGGACTGAAAAGCATTGGCATTGAGCTGGAAGTGGAGCTGAGGGGGGCTGAGAGGGGCCTGGGGTGGGGCCAGCCAAGGCCAAGTTCACAGGCTCCAAGAAGCCTCCCTGAAGAGCTTGAAATGCCATCTGTTTGCCAGGAAAATCACAAGGCCTCTCCTTGGACCCCCTTCCCACCCAGCCCTGCCCTGCCCATCCACCTCCTTCCACCCCCAGACTCCAGGCATGGCATGTTCTGCCCACAGACCTTTGCTCTAGCCCCTCCACCCGCATCCCAGGCTTCCCAGGAACTGGGTAAAGGGCTGTGGGGTGGGGCGGCGAGGCCTGGGTCCTGGCCCGTCGTCCCTGCAGGGCCAGGCACCCTGGGATTTGAGCAGTTGGCAGCATGAGGACAGAGATGGCCCCAGCCAGTCGGCTCCCACCCCCTCCTGCTGTGGGGCCCTTAGCCCTGAGATTCTAGCAGCTGTCAGCAGGAAGGGGTGACAGAGGAGGGCCAGAGGTGACTTCTCCGCCTGCCCCTTGTCCCATGTTTGGACTAGGCCCAAGCTCTTACCAGCTGTTGTCAGCAGCTGCTGAGCTTTTGTTCCATAGCCAGCACTGGGCACCGCCTGGGGAGGGGTTCTAGCTAATATGGGGACATGGTCACATCCCTGAGTTCCTGTGATCCTACTAATGACACAAAGAAATAGGAATTAATACCCCTGTTTTTATGGAAGATCCAGAGAGACCAAGTGACTTGCTTGAAGTCACACAGCTACTGAGTGGCAGAGTTCAGACTCCTGGTCCTCAGCTCAGTGTTTACCTGGCAGCTTTTCTTTGGGGTATGTTTGTACAGGATGGTAGAGACCTCTGGGTTCCTGAGTTTGACTCTCAGCTTGGCCACTCAGTAGTTTTTGGACTCCCATTTTCTTATTTGTAAAATGAAATAACAATAGTATCCATAATAGTATCCCCCCTGGGATTGTTGAGCAAATTAAATGAGATAATCAATGTAAAGTACTTAGCATAAGCCTGGCATGTTCTAAGTGCCCAGAATGAGATCTGGCAATCTTATCTATCATCAAAGAGCATTGGCCACCTGTGCACCCAGCAATTCCGGTAGTTCTATGGGGGTTACAAACACATTCCACAAATATTTATATCATTCAAAAATTTTTGGTACCTACTATGTGCCAGGTGATAGGAAAAGAACAGTGATAAATCAGACAAAATTCTAGTCCCTACTTACATTCTACCCTACACTGTCTGGGGAGACATGACTTTACCTCAACCACAGAAGCCTCCAAGCATTTTCACAGTGAAGGTCTTGGGCAGTGGCCCCGAGGGCTTCCTGGAGGAGGAGGCACTTGTGTCGCATCTAAGGGCCCCGGAGCCAGCAAGAGAGGTGGGGACACAGAGGGTATGGGATGCAGCCATCACAGTCTGGGCAGCAACAATTTCAGGAAGGCCTTGCTGAGTTCAAGGCCTCCTGTTCCCCAGGGAGGGAGGCCCGGCTAGAGTTTTAAGTACTCCATGCAGCTCAGAATAGCCCCCATTGTCCTGGCCAGCAGCTGGGGGACCCATGAGGCTCCTGAGGGACGCTGATCCTAGAGGTCTTCGGGCACTTCCCTATATGGTGTTGGCGGTGTTTCCACACGAAGACTTTTCCATTTGGCTCCTGCAGGGAGGCCCGCCTTGTGGGAAGGGTGGGGCTGCTGCCTGGGTCCTGCGTGAGCAACGTGTGGCTACAGGGGGAGCCTGCTGGGTGGGGGACTTCCAGGGAGGGCTGTGTTCCCCAGTGAAGGTGCTCCTTTATGCATCAGGCATGCGTGTTCATTGGCCCCCTGGGCCCTCCACTCTGGGCGGGCCTACCCAGGTCCCTGCCCGGGGCCTCCTGGCACCCTCTCTTGCTCTGGCTATTTTGGGCACTGGCTGTGTTCAGTCTTGGGGAGGGATGGGTAATTCTGCCCAGACCAAGGATGCTGCCCGGACGCCATTCCAGCCTCCTGGATCTTTGATCGCTATAGATTCTGCTCTGCCTCAAAGGGTCAGTGGACTCCGAGGGGATGCTGGCCCCCTGGCAAGGGCAAAGAAGGGCACCAGACACACCTTTGCCCTCGGGACAGTCCCTGCTCTCAGTCTCAGGAGTAGCTGTGCTTCATCTAAGCAACGGGCTTGTTTTTACCTCCTGGGACATGGAATCCAGGACCTGCTCAGGTTTCGTTCTTTCCATTGGCTGCCGGAGAACTCAGAGCCAAATGAGTGGTTGCCTTCACAGACCTCCCGAACCCAGCACGTGGTGTATGTCCACTCACCTCGCGCCAGGCTCCCGGCTGTCGGCCCTGCCTGTTTGCCTCTTGTGTGTGTTTGGTTACCGTATTTTTCGCTCCATAAGACGCAAGTTTCCTGCCTGGACCCGCTCTCCTTCCATGCAGTCCCTGCTTTCTTTTTTTTTTTTTTTTATCTTTTCACATTTATAGAGAGAAATTATCTTTTTGTCTTCAGTGCATATTTATTTCTATTTTACTTTTTGACAGATAGAGAGAGAGACAGAGACAGAGACAGTTAGAGAACCGAACTGTGGGAACTCCCCAGTTCAGCACGTGGGTCCTGCCTGGGCCGGAGCCGGGATTCGATCCT